>JAPKLW010000287.1:241816-252288 GCA_026898455.1 Plectranthus barbatus | reverse complement strand
GAGACAGAGCCCCTCCCGACATTCTGAGCACAGACGGAGTGCATCCCACCAGTCGGCGCAGAGACAGAGCCCCTCTCGGCATCATGAGCACAGACCGAGCACCTCGTACCACTTAGAGGAGATACGTAGCTCGTCACCCCAGCAGTCTGAGCATTCCGTGCATTCCCAGGATTCTGATCAAACTCTGGTTTATGTTGGAGAGTTAGGGGGACCGAGTGCTAGCCAGTCTGTGTCGCAGTTTGCTCAGGCCGCTGCCACTGAGGAGGTTTAGTTTTTTTTTTTCTTAGTATGATCATGCTATAATGTATGATGTTTTATGTGTTTCTAAGTTTTTTTGAATGATTTTTTTTGTAGGTTGATGATGGTCGTCCTGAAGGGGTTACCTTTGAGTTATATGAAAATTATATTGAGTTCAGGACTGCAGGACCCGGTCACCTCCGTACTTCTCAGGTAGAGGAGGTCAGATTTACTAAAGAGTTTTTCAATCAACTTGAAGACACAAGTAAGGATTTGGCTCCGGATTTTGTTGATTGGTGGACTATGGCCATGCAGTTCCCGTTGAATCAACAGCAATCCTCTAAAGTTCGGATAGTTCGTAGAAAGTTTTTTGTAAGTATTACTTTCACCTCATTTAATATTTAATATTTACTTTGTGTAATTATAAAATTGTTGGTTTGTTAGGATCTAATGCGGAAAAATTATCGGGCTGTAAAAGAAGGACGTGTGTCCGATGCACTGAAGCAATTTATTGAGGGAAGTGACGCTGACACGTCTAAGGAATGGTATGATGCTGATACGGTAAGCAATTTTGATATTATATTATTTAAGTGTTTATTTTTTTCATTAATTAATCGCATATGAAATTATTTAGTTTAACTCTTTTTATTTTTTTGTAGTTTATTATACCTTGCAACTTTCTTGGGCATTGGCACGCAGTTCAGATTCATCTTCCATCGTGGACAGTGGATGTATATGATCCTTACTGTCAGCGAACCACTGAGGAGCAAAAGGAAAGGAGAGTCGAGGTCTTACGAAAGATGACCGATAACTTTATAGTTCAAGTCTGGAACATGTGAACCACCACTTCCGCCTTGAGAGCCCATATCAAAATACATGGAAGACCCAAATCGAGCAAGATCTTCCGGAGTTGGACTGTAATGGGTATACATCGGTGGACTGCTTGACGCCATGAATGGTCTGTACGGAGATGCCTCCCGATATGAACTTCCAACACCAGTATTAATTGTATTACTCATAATAACAAAAACATTGGGCTCCAAATTAGGACTGCAGAGCCGGAGCAGCTCCACATCCGTCGTTAACAATGATCTAATAAATCTGTTGCTTCGAGTTTTAGAAATATAATAAAGATTATACTCACCCTGAATATTTTCTGCATCGAAAATCACTTGAATGTTGGATCGTAATGCAAGTATAGAAAGATTGGTCATTGGTAAGTAAACCAATCTTTCTTGTCCACCGATATAGTTGCAAGATGCGTCGAATTGTCCATTGTAGTGAACAAACACAGAACACCAATTCTCCATTTTCGTAAAATAACAAAATTTAGAGTTTATGAAGTTTGAGGGAAGATTGAATATAGCAGAGATTGAGAAAGAACTGAAGGAAATTTTGCTATTCGATGATTTCAAATGTGCATGTAAGGCTGTAAATAAATTACTTTTACAATAATTGATTTGATTGATCAATGCAGTGTACTGAATTCAGTCATCTGTATTTCGAAGCAGTGTAGTAAATTCAGTCATGTGAATTGTGTACGAGTAACATGCTATCACTCATTTAGTCAAAAATGAAAAATTAATTGGGCATGCGTAAATTGAGATTCCACCCGTGATCGGTTTTATGACAATATGTACCAAAAGCTTGACCAATTATTAAAGTGTGGTAGGGAGATGAGTCAGGAAAACACCTTCATGACCAGATATTCCACCCTTCTTGACCCTACCCAAAGCTTGACCAATAATTTAAGTGTGGTAGGGAAATGGGTCAGGAACTCCCCTTCATGACCCGAATTGAACCCATCATGACCCAATCCAGAACCTACCCAATTAATAAAATAATTATTTATATGTGGTAGGGAATTGGGTCAGGATGGTGCAATCCTGACCCGACCCAGTCCATTTCCTGACCCAATTTTTTTAAAATTTAATTTGTTTGACAAATATTCACTTCATTTTAATAAATACCGACCCAAAACAAAAAAAAAACTTTTTTAAATTAATTTTTAACATGACCCAATTATTTTAACATCATCACACCAATGATTGCATGGCATCTTATGCAAAAATCAGAAAAAGTACATATATTATACTTTTGGGATATTTAGAATATATTTTTATAAGAATGGATATTTTTATGATGTTGATAATAAAAAGGGGCATTTTTAAATATTTCCACAAGAAATAAATAGGCAGCAGCAGCATCCATGTGGCGCCTACTCCACCTCAATTTCTTTAGATTAAATTCAGTAGCAATCGAAATTCGAGATTATCACATGAATTTTTCTTCCCTCAATTTCACAGAGCAGAAAGTAATAGCAGAGCTGGCATGGCGGCTTACGGCTGTTCAACAACAGCTATATGCAAGCTGAAATCGCCGGTCGGAATCAGCCACCAACGCAGTTGGCAGCCATTGTTATCCTTCAAGAGCAGGCGAAGGATCACAATCACTGGGCCGCGAAATGCTTTTCGTTTAGTCTGTAAATTGTCAGTGGATGCTGCTGCTGAAGCCTCTCAAATTAAAACAAGGTAAATGATTTTCTTTCCTACTGGAACTGTGTCGTGTAGTTTCCTTTTTCAACGATCCATTTAATTGTTCAGAATGAAAAGTTAATAGACATTCTTTAATAAAGAAGTGTAAATATTTGAAAATAGCTAATTTGTTATATAAAAATTTTAAATTGTCAATTTTATATACACTTAGAAGAATAGTCAAAATAATTAAAAGTTTCACAATTATCCTTACTCTAATCTAATTTTTGCTGGATTTAAATTTTGCCAATCATTTTTTCAATATCATCTTCTTATTAATACTTTAATTAGTAACTAAAATATATTTACTTAATTATTATTAATATTATTTTCACTTTTGAAATTGCCACCATAAAATTTGAAATTCAATTTTTTTTTCGTTTAAAGTTTAATGAGATGTTTGAGATTAATTTTTTTATTAATGAAATGATATTTACAATTATATTAGTTTAGGATTTGCGATAATGGAATTCTGTAATTTTAATTAAAAAAGAATGAATAAAATATTTAAAAATTAAGTGTACTGTGGTTTTTGATTTGCAGTTTTTTTAAAAAAAAACTAAAAAATTAAACAATTTGAGTAATGTGGTTTACGATTTACTTGTATGGCTTTCAATTTGACTAATTATTTAAAAATTAAAAAAAACTGAGTAATGTAATTGAGATTTGACAAAAATAACTGAATTAAAAAATCTGAAATGTGGGAATCAAAATAAAAAAATAGGATATTTTAGTAAAATTGTTTATTTCTTGAACACGTAGATAATAATGGCTATTTAAGATTTTTCAAATTGTAGAAATAACTATTTAAGATTTTGACTCTTAATAAAATATTACTTTCCTTTATCTTTACTATGTGAATTATACCCTCATGAAATCATATATTGAGTGCTGCTTAGTAGAAATGCTTAGGAAATAGATGCCGAGCTGCTGTTACTAAGTTATCTGATCCTACGCAATCCTCTGTGCTTCCTGTCCAAAATCACATAAATGAACAATGTGAAATCGACATATTTATGATTTAAAACTTGTTGACATCTTATATATGCATCCAAAGCTAATAGGGTAGCTCGCATTCTCTGCGTATTTTACGATCCTCTAACTCATAGCTACGGCAACCATGTCAGTAAATAAATAAAATTCCATCATATCAATATTATTGCTATTGTTGTTGTTGTTTTGTAGTACATGGAATTGGCGAGGATATTCTATTCGTTACCAGAATGCTGGAAGCAGCGGGCCTGCGCTGGTTTTGATTCACGGTTTTGGAGCAAACAGGTCTACACTGCTTCAATTTCCTTCTCCTCTCCTCTCCTCAACTATATAATATAGGTATATCCATATTGCATTTTGTCAATTTTCCCAAATTTTAATCGAAAACTTGATTTTTGTAGGTTAAATTGGTGAGACTTGAGTTGAAGATCATTACTTGCATATTATAATTATGAGTGATGTTACATTAATCAACATAATATGCTTTATAGATTGAATCATATCTACGCCTACATAGAAAATTGGTGCTATCTCATTTTATCAGTGTGATTTCATTTATTAATTTTATTATAAATACCTATTTCTCGTTTTACTTTTTATAGTGACCATTGGAGGAAGAATTTATCAGTTCTTGCAGAGTCGCACCGGGTGTATGCAATTGATCTGATTGGGTATGGATATTCTGATAAACCAAATCCAAGAAACTTGAAAGTCGACAACTTTTATACGTTTGAGACATGGGGTAGCCAGCTAAATGACTTCTGTATCGAAATTGTGAAGGAAGAAGTCTTCTTTGCCTGCAATTCTATAGGAGGTACATGTTTTCTTATTTGCAAAAACTTGCATTAGGCACGCCTAAACTGTTTTATCCATACCCAAATGGGTTCACCAATTCCAAATAAGGTTTATTAATCCTCAATTAAGGTATATTATATGGATTTGACTTGGGTTAATGGATAAACACGCCTAAATCATTTAGGCGTGACTAAGCTGAGACCTTCCCTTTCTTATTTAATTGCTGGGACTTTACATTGTTCCTTGCATTTATGGTTAAATTTATCCCAAACAATATGTGAATTTGCAATCATATCCCAAACTCAGGAACATGGGCTTTAATATGTGAAAGATAGTTATCAAATAATTTAGGCATAATGAAATGTTCGAATTTAAGGGTGGAATTGCAGATTTTTATGATATCCCACATTGGATTCATATTAAATTATGGATGGACATGTATGTGGGGGTTAATATTTAAGGTTTGAAGATTTTAAGATAGTTAGGGCTTGTAAATTATAAGCCAACTTGTGACTTAGTCCTACTTGGACATAGGCTACTAGATGACTGAGCCTGAGGTTACCATATGTATATGGGCCAAAGATAAAATCTGTGTTAAAAAAGCGCGCCTCAGCTTTGGCCATATCCTTTTAGGAAAGTCTCAGGTTAGACATTCTTAAATGGTTTAAGTTTGTTTTATTCATCAACTCAACTTAAACCTATTTAATATACTCTAATTGGGGATTAATAAATTCTATTTGGGATGAGTGAACCTATTTGGGTATGAATAAAATTCGACTAAACCGTTTAGGCGTGCCTAACGCAAGTTTTTGCCTACCCTTTTTAATGCTGGATGCGAGCGGTTTCGGAAACCTTTATGCACAAATCTTAATTTACCCGCATTGCTAAGACCGCCACTGCTCATTTATGTAAATCCTAACGTGACTTTACTAATAAACAACCAAATTACTGGGCCCTAATCAAATCTAGAAAGATAATTATTAAAGATATAAACCAATCCAAGTATGAAATCAAATATAATATTGGGAAAATATCCAATCTAATTCTAATCAAATCAAAGATAAGGAAATAATTAATTAAAGATATGCGAAAACGTGCATAGCAAGTCATGTTGATTGTTGCCTGCTTTATTGGATAGTTTCAAGATTTTCTTTTTCAGTACTTTGTGAAAATGGAAACATCATTACCTTCAAAATGTTGTTCTAAATGCAGGAGTAGTTGGACTCCAAGCAGCTGTCATGAATCCTAGGATTTGCAAGGGTATTATTCTGTTAAATATATCCCTTCGTATGCTGCACGTAACAAAGCAGCCCTGGTATGGAAGATCGATAATTAAATTGTTCCAGAGTTTGCTAAGGTGAGTATTAATTTTTTTTAAGTTATCAGTCACTGATTTTATTTATATGATTCTATTGTATTGCCTGTTGGTCTTCAATGATTCTTATCCTTTTGCTTCAGGAACACTGATCTTGGAAAATTCTTTTTTAAAAATATTGCTAAAGCAGAGTCAGTAAGGAACATTCTTTGTCAGGTTTGCGCGGCCTAAGAGATTGCATATTATGTTTTTGCATGTATATTGATTACTGCAGGAAATTGATAATTAATGATCTGGGGTTAAGTTGTTGAAAGTTAACTTGAAATGAAGGGCTGGAAGTAAAGTCTTAGGTTACATTAGGATTTCATTATTAGGCAAAAAACCCTAAAAAAGCCCAAAATCCATCTTAGAAATAAGGTAACCCCTTTTAGGGTGGCCTAGTGGTGAGTGACGGATTCATAACAGAGGTTATGAATTCGAATCTTTCCAATGCCTCCAGGTTGATATTCTATTCTCTCCAATGGGCTAATGATGTGTGACTGTGGTGGATCCAAGAATTTATTGTAAGGGGGTTTCATTATAATTCTTAACCAAAAAAAAATACAAAATTGAATAAAACCAAATAGAAATTTATGTTTATCAACATTTTCAGTCCCCTTGTACCCTTCCATTCTTGTGTTTTAGTCCATTTTTCTTCCTAACAACATGAAAATGAAGGGGACTATGCTTAAAAACATAGGATCAATACACTACTAAAATTGAAAAAATTTCGAGTTAGGGTGGCTGGAATCCTCCCTTTCATATGAGTAGTTCCGCCAGTGAATGTGGATATCATTAGGGAAAAAAAACTTTATGAATAACTTGATTAAAATAACAACAGAGATAGAAAGATAAAAAAACTAATAGGGATATTATAAGATTTATTATCCTGGGATGGCACAAACTCTTATGCTCTTTCACCTTCCAATTGTCTATCAATGTAGAAAGGTATTAACCAGGCATGGTTGAAGCATAGTTATCCAATAATCTTCAAATTGTGTTTTAGATTATGTTTGTATCCTGACAAACTTCTAATTTTGGGTTCCATTTTAGTGTTACTATGACACTTCACAGGTGACAGATGAATTAGTTAATATAATTCTTGAGCCTGGACTCCAGCCTGGTGCCGCAGAAGTATTTCTCGAATTTATATGCTACTCTGGTGGGCCACTGCCTGAGGACTTACTGCCTCTAGTGAAGGTCATATCCTCATACAAACATTTTCTGTTTAAAATTCAAAGGCAAAAACTTAAGTTAGGCACACCTAAACGGTTTAGGCAGGTTTTATTCATACTCAAATGGATTCACTCATTTCAAATAGGAATTATAAATCCCCAATTAGGATATATTAGATGGGTTTGGGTGTTGGGTTAATAGATAAAATCCGTCTAAACCGTTTAAGCGTGCCTAACCTGAGACCTTCCCAAATTCAAATGGTCTGTGTCATTACCAAAAATCATAATTTGCTATGTTTTGTTCCTCATTGTAGTGTCCTGTGTTGGTGGGTTGGGGTGACAAGGATCCTTGGGAGCCAATTGATCTAGGGAAAGCATACGCAGAGTTTGATTGTGTTGAAGACTTTATTGTGCTACCAAATGTGGGCCACTGCCCCCAGGTAGCTTTTTCTTTTGTTCTGTTATGTTTTGGGTGCGTATATTACGTTAAGTCTCTTACTCAGAGGTGATTTTCCAAATGTAGGACGAGGCACCTCATCTCGTGAATCCACTCATCGCATCCTTTGTTGCTAAACATGCACAACAGCCTGCCGCGCTTTAGCGGTTTTTTGGTAAGCTTGGATCCACCCTATTTGTACTCTATTTATTTTTTTTGAATTATTCTAGTGTAATTACAAATTATTAAGATTGATTTTATTATTCCATCTACCATATAGAGTTATAACATTTTAATTTTATTTGCTGATTAATAGTTGAGATTTATTATTTCATAATTAGAATTATATTGTCAACTCCTATTCATGGTTGAAAAATGAGTGAGATTCACAAGACGTCTCAATTTAGTAAAAAAAATTTAAGTTATTTAGTCATGAAATTAAGATATTAATAAATTAAAGAAATAATATATTTTTAATATTTAAATTAATGAATATATAAAGTTTGATATGTTTAGAGCTTTTCTTATAAAAGAGAATAAATATTTTATACCATTTAGTTATTAAAGTGAGAGAATGATATCTAATGGAAAAAAAAAAAGAATCGGATAAAATATGAAAAGTAGAAAATAAATTGTAAATTTGCTGGTCCAAAAATTGAAGGATAGAGTTAGAATTTTCTTTTCTTAATTTTTTTTTTGCGTGAATACTCGTCAACTGATTGGACTGACCCCAATTTGACGGGCTAGCGATGGGCATGTCTGGATAAACATTATTTTAATAAGGAAAAATCTAATAGTTTAGGTGAATTTTATTCATTAATTTAATTCAAATTTATCTAATATATTTTAATTGGGGATTAATAAACTCTATTTGGGATGAGTGATTCTATTTGAATATGAATAAAATCCACATAAATCGTTTAGGCGTACTTAATGGAAGTTTTTGTTTTTAACAAATGTTTTCAATTTGTTGTAGTACATCATTCATGGCAGATTTTGGGAATAAAAGAAGGCGTTCATGGATGATTTTTTAATTGAGAAGACGAAATTGTCTTTTGAGGAAAGAGAAATAATACGGAGAGAGAAAAGAGAAAATGAATATAAGAAGATAGATAAAGAGAGGTGACCTGCAAAATAACAAAATAATTAACTAAGACAAATTTTTTAATATTTACGTGATTGTTGTTTGACGACGTATTAAGCTCCTTGATGACAGCCGATTAGTGCTTAATAATATTTATAATGCTTCTTCAGGAGCGAATCAAGTGAGAAAAAATCTTTTGTGAGAAAAAAGAATGAATTCGATCCATTAGATCAGTAAATCAATGGTTAATATACAATCAAACAGTAATTATAACACAATCAAGCAATAACTAAAATACAATTAAGCAATTGCTCGATTGTGTTTTAGTTGTTGCTTGATTGTTTATCAACCATTGATTTACTTAGATCTAATGAATAAGATTCATTCTTTTTTCTTATATGAGGATTTTATTTTACATGATCCCTTCTCATGTTGCTTCTACTTAATAATTATGAACTTGAATTAATGCGCAAAAAAATTGATGTTAGGTTCGATTTATGAATATAATTGAAACTTTTGAAATCATTAAATAAAATAACAAATAATAACAAGAAAGATTGCAAACGGTGGCAACAAATCAAGATAATTGGGAATGTAAATTAAGGCCAATGAAATACAATCAATAAACAAAGCGATTACTAGCTCAAAAAAAAATAAAAATAAATAAACAAAGCGATTAAGCAATGAACTAGATATGCAAGAAAGGAAAATCCATCCAAAAATTGGGTGAAATCCCTCTATTTAGAGAGAGAAACCCTAGTCTATGCCCTAGCCACCGTAGAGCGCATGGTCGCCAGGAATCTCTCAACTGCCCGGGATTCTCGAGGTTGGTTAAGGTTTGACATGGCTTTGCGTTGTTGGGTCTTGTGAGTGATCGTCTCGTTCCCACGATGGCGAGCATGTCTCTTCATCGGTACCGACCTCGTTACTTATAGCAGTTCGTCTTACTCCAGCGGCTGGCTAAGGCTCGTGAGCCATGGATTGGGCTTGCTGGGCTTTTGAATAACCAATTGGACTTGGGCTGCTAGGGCATGTCCCCCATCAATAGCCCCTTTTGATCTTAGGGCCTGTTCAGTATAGATGCTAGAATCAAAACCTTCGATCGTGATAAGTACAATGTGTGGAGTCTTGAGGCGTCCCGTAGGGTGCTCTCAAGTACCCAGGATGCATTTTTGGGGGAACCGCGGCTCCTACTGGGAAGCAGAGGATAATAAGGAGATTATCTCCTGTACATATGGTTGTTCGTCGGGAGCGTTTGCGAATGATGAGGTCAGGTGTGTAGGAACTGAGTCTACAATAGGCGACATGAATCGCCATTTATTAAAACTCCGGATTCGATTTATGGATATCAAAATAAATATCATGACAAACAGTAAATGCCCTATGCATGCTCCTATTTAATTTAATTCGTAGATTCAAAGGAATACATGAGACTCCAACGACTGATCTACAGATCTAGATCGATGATGACAATGAAGATGGTGCAGATCTGGATCTGGAATCGATCAAAGCGATGGTGTTCCTACAGATCTGATCTTCTGATCTGTTCCCTTGCTCGATCCGGAAATCTGGTGAGGATACGCTACCGGATCTACAACCGCGCACTCTCTCACAATCTCTCTAGGATTTCTGATTTGAAACTTCAAAACTTATGTGGGAAAATAAGAGATTCATCTATTTATATAGATCTGAGAATGGGCTATTAGGGTTTAATAAACCCTAATGGGCTCTGAGCAGTGTTGGGCCAGACCAGGGATCAAATGCAAATAATAAAGTGGGCCTCCTATTAATTAATTCCATGTTCAACCCAGAACATAATTAATTAATAAACATTAATTCATGCCACCAGAGAATTAATGCTGAC
>JAPKLW010000287.1:213302-241466 GCA_026898455.1 Plectranthus barbatus | reverse complement strand
AGGGACCGTCTCAGCTGTGATACTGTTTATATCTCGCTAGGTCAAACGATTCATATGATCCTCTGTGATCTCCTACACACCATATGATCATCCCTATAGGCGAGATAATAGGATATTATAGTTCGTTGTATGTTTGTTTTATCAGACAGCGAGTATTGTTGCGGCAACATATATGAAGACCAGTGTACAAAACACTTAATCATATATGCTTTCAGTATATAATCCCAACAGTAAGACTCTCCACCATTGCAAGTCAAAGTGACAGTCAACCCATGTGTGCCCCTCAGCTTTCAATAGACTTTAGATCCGACCAAGTTACCGAGATCTTTACTCATTCATATGTCAAGTAGAATGGTTCATCTCACTGTTGATCCTATCAATACATTGAGATGTACCGGTCACACAAAGCAGTCAAGATAAACCACTTATGGACTTGTGTGCCGCAGCCTAAACCGACAGCCAAACCAGAAACTATCTCAGCTGTGATAACTGTTTATATCTCGCTAGGTCGAATGATCTATACGATCTTCTGTGATCTCTTACACACAATATGATCTCCCTATCGACAAGATAACTGGATGTGTTTGTTCGCATCGTATGATTGTTAATTCAGACAGGAGTTGATTATTGCAAGTCATTAATAATTACCAGTATATCAAACATAACGTTTCCTAATATACCAATCATAATGCTTTTATGTATACAATTCCAACTAGGTGGCCGTGAAAAACCATCCCAAATGCCAATACATGGGTCCAGAATCCACCCAGATTGTTAGAATTGTTCTGGGGAACGTTCTCTTGCATGGAGCGTCATCCTCATGCGTACACTCTATTTAGGCTCCGTGGAGCGCTTGCGGAGTAAGTTCTAGTAGAGGGTGAGCATTAGTCAATCAAGTTAGAGTTTTCCCCGTGACACTTAGTGGTGGCTTAGGCTTTTTGTGTTCAGGTAGACAAGGAGGAGGATGTGGGGTCGATGCCGAGCCCCGAGCGTGCTTGGTGTTGAGCATAGAGCCCAACTCTTTGGATGTTTTGTGATCACTGTAAAATTTACAGATAAATTGCAGAACAATGACAAATAAAATTAATAACTCAAGTCGAACCCAAGGGAATTGTGTGGGAAAATTACCTCATGTACTAATTACTCCCTCCGTCCCAACTCAATTGTCCCACTTTCCTTTTTCGTCCGTCCCACCTCAATTGTCTCATTACTTAAAAAGGCAACTTTTTCACACTCAACAATAAAATATTAATTCCACTCAACTTACTTCACACTCACACTCCTTGGTTATTGTGCCCAAAGTCACCGGGACAATTCAGCCGGGACGGAGGGAGTATTATCCTAAAATTAATTGTTTGAGTAAACAGAAAATCAGGTTTTGGTTTTATAAAACTAAAGATGACAATACTAAAATTAAAGGGTTTTGAAAAGTAAATTTAAAAAACACAGACTCTAGGGCAAATATTCAATTAGGATACATGCAAATCAATCAACTCAGAATTGGTGGGAAATCAGAAATTACTATAATCTCTTGGTCGGACAATTATAGCCTAGGTTACGATTATGTGAATGTGTGTGCTTTGTTGGCCTCAATAACACTGTAATAAACAACCTTCTTTAATCCACAGATTTAATCCCTACAATTATTATCTTCCCTTAGGACAGAAAATCAATTGTATTCAAATTCCTTTTTCTGTTATTAATTTTCTCCCTCTGGTCTTTCAATTAATAACTTCAAACCTAGAATTAATATTATTTCTCGATCTGACAATTCTAGATTCTACAAATTAATTCAGGAATTCAAAAACCATGCATATTGAGTTGATTAAATTAAACATGCATTCAAAATTGAATATTCATAGCCCTAGAGCCCGCTAAGGTTTCTAGCACTCATAGCAGATAGAAATCCAAGAAAAACATGTTAAATTGCATTAAAGTAAAGAACTTACTAGAAAATAAAGGGTTTCGTGTTTCCTAAACTCCAAAACTCTAAAACTTGAATGTTGAATGAAAAGATTATCAAAAAGTCTAATTTACATGAGTATTTATAGAGGTAGATGTGTATCTTATTAAATCTAGGGCTAAAAATACAATATATTCAAATTAAATTGAATTTTTCTCTCCAGATTTCCGTGTCTGTCGATATGGCTTTCGCGTCAATCGATATGGGCGTCCACATCGGTCAATATGCATCGAAGTCGGTCGACACGTCCTTCCACATCGGTCGATCTGGGTTCCACGTCGGCCGATATCGAGACCTCCACTTTTCCAGACTTAGCCATTTCTCGCCCCTTCTGCGCAGTCTCACTGTTTTGGCCATAACTTTTGCTCTCAAACTCCGATTGACCCGATTCCTGTTGCATTGGAAAGCTAATTAGAAGATATTCCTATTTTCATTCTCCATTAGCTCGAATTCCATGTGTGAAATAATCCGTGACTATTTCTTTCGAACTTCTACTGCTTTCGGTGCAAATTTCCAATGGACTTGGCCTAAAACCTGTAAAAACACATCATGACAAGCATAATACCTCATAATATCGACTCATGCATAAAATATACCAATAAACTCAAGAAAACTATATAAAATAGTAGAAAATAAGATAGATACGTGAGTTAAATTACGAGATTATCAAACCCCCCAAACTTGAACGTTTGATTGTCCTCAATCAATATGCAGGAAAGAAATCAAAAGATCATGTAGTTAAAGTGTAATGTCTCACAAGATTTATCACAGTAAATGATAAAAAATCTACTACACACAAGCAATTTGAAAGAGACAGAAAATTTATCAATCGTGGAAGAACTCACTGGAAGTGTATCGCTCAACTCTCAAGTGTTTAAGGTTTAAATGAAAGCACTCAACAACATGTATGAAGAAATTTCTATCACATGCTTGCAATTTCTAATATCTCCACTGCTAGAATGTGCACACAAGTCTAGAATAAAAAAGAACTTTCGATAGGTTGTAACGTAGACTTTTTCTGATAAGGTAGGGAAATATGGCCAAGTGACTAAAAATAAACTGAGTTAATTACTCTCAATAAATCTCAACCCACCATCTAACTTCATCCACCTCATCTCCTAATATACATCAACAAACTCTTTTTTCATAAATTAATTTTTTTCTAGCTCATGTGAATCTCTTATGCTCTTTCATAATATCATTTTTTTCCTTTTCAGACACCTTATGAGAATTCTAATTATTTCTTGAGCTTCTCTAATATACATTTTTCACCAACCACGAATTTATCATATCTTATTTCCAATTCACCAATCTACCCCATACATACCACAACTCAAGACACGAGCGAAACCAGCATTATTATTAAGCTCATAGACAAGGAAAGAATTATGAAGGCTCAAAGTGGCTAACTAGGAAAAATTTAATTGTGAAGGGACAGTGTTTAGGAAATTGGGTGAACAAAGACATCCTAATATCATCTCCTAAACTTGTGCACACTATGCAGTCTCAACACAGCAATTAGGCAAGTTCTAGAGAAATAAAAATCCTTGTATAGGATGATCGAGTTGTAATAGTCTAGGAAGAAGGAAGTCATCAAAACTGTGGAACAATTTTGAAGGAGACGTCATTCAGACGAGATAACTGTCGAATCTAGAAGACATAGACGAGCAGAGCAAAGTCACAGAAATTGCTGAGAGGCGCTCACAGTTTCAGACCGAGACAGTTTTGCATCAAGGAATGCATGTATGACAAGTTGTCGAACAAGTCGCAGGAGAACTTCAAAGAAGTCAATGATAAAAGACAGACAAATACTCAGCTGTGACTAGCGTACAATGTTGTTCGACGTCTGACACAACAAGTACAAACTGCTCAGAAAAGCAGAACGTTGTAGCAGAAAAATCCGAAAGACAAGCGACTTTTCAGAAGATCATGGATTTTGATTGGACATCCTCTCCAATGTCTCTACCGGATATTTTCTAGTGTCTCACCTATAAATAGAAGGTACAACAGAGACACAAGAACCTTTGCCTCTCTGCTCATCTAAATACCTTCGCAGATTTGAATCTCCAACATATTTATTGTCTCTCAGCTAAAACATAAGCTCAAGCATTAAACACTATCAAGCGAGAAGACATTAATTCCGTGGTTCATTTATTGAACACGAAGCATTCATTGCTAATAGAATCCTTGGAGATTCACTGTGTGACTTTTAGTACACGAGGATTAAGTCAGCTGACTTAATCTACTATTTTGGTGTTCTTACTCTCAGAGTAAGAACATAGCAGTCTGATCTTGCATAGAAAGAACAGGTTATCACGGGCAACTGCCGACCAATGAATGTACTGGGAAGAACACAATCATCCAACCTACCGAAGAAGGAAAAGGGAGGTTTGTCCTCAGTCCAACTTCGAACCGGTCCACAGAGAAGATGCAGAGCCTTCGACGGACTTAAGAAGGAGTGGAGTACAACTGCCTGGGCGAGTGATCCATTGTGCTGTGGACAGAGGTCTCTACAGCAACTGGCTATAGATCGTAAGGATTGTATCTTCATAACTTAGTGAATTACCGGATCTGATATCCGAAGAGTGGACGTAGGACTTGAAGCTCCAAACCACTATAAATATCTATATGCAACAACCAGAAGGTGATGTGCAGAAGGGCGAAGAACATTTGGTCTGGAAGCTAAGGAAGTCGCTGTATGGACTTAAAAAAGCTTCACGATCATGGAATCTGTGTTTTGATGAAGTGATTAAATCCTATGGATTTTCACAATGCTCAAACGAGAGTTGCGTGTACCGTCTATGTGTCAGCGGAAGCGTGGTGCTCCTTGCACTTTATGTAGATGATATTCTCCTATTTGGCGACAATGTGGAAATAATGTCGGGCATAATGGGGTGGTTATCCGAGCAGTTTCATATGAAGGACCTTGGGGAGGCAGGATACATCCTAGGGGTAAAAGTATTGCGGGAGCGCAATAAGAGGATGTTGACCTTGTCTCAAGGATCATATGCAGATACTGTGATTGCCCGTTTCAGCATGCAAACTGCCAAGAAAGGTCTGTTACCCTTCAGACATGGCATATATCTTTCCAAGGATCAGTGTTCGGTGACACAAAGGGAGAAAGATGAAATGAGGAACGTGCCGTATGCATCGGCCGTGGGTAGCCTCATGTATGCAATGCTATGTACGAGGCCAGATATCTGCTTTGCTGTAGGCATGGTAGCGAGATACCAGTCTAACCCTGGACAGGCGCATTGGACCGCGTTAAAGCACATACTCAAATGCCTGAAAAGGACTAGAGACTATTGTCTCGTCTATCAGTGTGAGGAGTTGTACCCTGTGGGTTATACTAATTCGGATTTCTAGGCAAACCGAGATGAAAAGAAGTCCACCTCTGGCTATGTGTTTACATTGGGAGGTGGGGCCATATCATGGAGGAGTGCAAAGCAGAAGTGCATTGCGGACTCCACCATGGAAGCAGAATATGTGGCAGCTTCTGAAGCTTCGAAAGAAGCGGTATGGTTTCAAAACTTCCTTCTGGAGTTGGACGTGATTCCTAAGCTGCCCAAGACAATCACGATATATTGTGATAATTCGGGAGCTGTGGCTAATTCAAAGGAACCACTAACTTACAGAGTTACAAAACACATTGAAAGGAAGTACCATATTATACGAGAAATCATAGCAAGGGGTGATGTGCTAGTAGAGAAGATTGATACAAGAAATAATCTAGCGGATCCATTCACAAAGGCACTGCCTCAGAAGGTCTACGAAATGCATGTACGTAACCTTGGGCTGAGGGCAAAGCTATCCACGTAGAATGTTTGATGTAATAGCTAGATTAGTTTAGACGAGTTATACTCTGGAAAGCACCTGTATAATGCTTTGAGTATAAGTGGGAGATTGATGGATTTATATACTGAAAGCATTATGATTGGTATATTATGTACAAGGTCGATTGGTTAATATACTGGGAATCATAAATGTTGTATGTTCATCTTCTGTCTGAATTAACAAACATGTGTCGCAAACGCAATTATCCTCTTATCTCGTCGATAGGGAGATCATACGGTGTGTAGAAGATCACGGAAGATCGTATGGATCGTTTGACCTAGCGAGATATAAATGGTTATCACAGCTGAGACATTTCCAGGATAAACTGTCGGTGTAGGCTGCAACATACGCAGTAATAAGCATCTTATCTTGGATGGCTTGGTATGCTGGTGTGGGGCACACATTGATAAGGACCTAAGTCGAGATCGATTATTTTATTTGACATTAAAAGAATCTAGATCTCTATGGCTTGATGAGATCCTAAGCCTACATGAAGGTACAGAAGTATATGCAGATTGTGTATTACTTTGATTTGTAGTGAAAGGCTCTAGTTAAGCTTGTATATCTGTATCTTGGGTAATAGCAGTTTGCGTATGACTGTCTGGTACTGGAACTAGGTAACCACATCCAGTATAGGATGTTGACATTCCCTGAACAGCTAAAAAGGTTCGTTATGCTAAAGTCCTGCAGGCTGATTAAGTTCAAGCATAAGTGAAAAGGTTTGAGTGAATTGATTCAGGAATATAAGATGTTAATTAATTAAATAGCTTGTCAGAGCTTAAATCAATTAATGAATGTCTGTAACCTTAAATGTGAGGATATACCGAGCGCATGCAACTCGTACCTCAAAACGTGGTAGCAAATAGGTAGGACAATATTGATTCTCTGGTGGAATGAATCAATATTAATTAATTAATTATATTCTGGGTTGAATATGGGAATTAATTAATTGATAGGCCTCATTTGTTATTTGCATTTTCGTCCCTGGTCTGGCCCATGAAACTCAAGCCCAATAGAAGTCCAGTATTTTCCTATAAATAGGCCTCAGTTCCTCAGATCTCAACACACCACAAGATCATAAGTTGCACACAGCAAACCAGAATTTGGGAGCTGTGGTGATCGACTAGATCTGAGAACGAGGAGGAAATTCTGCTTCTCAACCGGGCAAGGAATCTGAAGGGAATCTTCACCAGATATTCAGATTGAGTTGGGATACTGATCAGAAGATCAGATCAGGAGGATTTTTCTTCTCTCTCTCTCCTTGTTTTTCGAAAATAATTAGTTTATTTTCATAAGATTTATTTCCTCAATCGGTTAGGAATTAAATCTTTGTGCGTGGGAAAGATCAAGAGGAATCTTCGCGCACTCGTTCTTCAGGGTTTCGCAATCCAGGTATTCCGCATAAACCCCCTTATGCATATTCAATAGGAGCATATTATGATTAATCATAGGCATAGCAATTTATTTTTGATATTCCAATAAACGGTCCTTGGCAAACGGACTTCGTGATTCAGTTCACGAATCCCTTTAATAATCATATTCGAGTTGTAATAGAATTAGAAATGAATGCTGAAGTTTGCTGAAGGATTCAGCAAAGTTTGAAAAGGCTACTAGAAGAATCAAGCAAAGTACGGAGAGATTGCTGACGGAATCAGCAAAGACAAAGATTGCTAAGGCTGCTAGCAAACAACCAAGTATCAAAAAGCTAGTAAACGTACGGAGATTACTGAAGTCACTAAGCGAACACATCAAGTTGCTGAAGGAATGAATCAAACAGTTTGTTGAACCTCAGCAGAATTGCTGAGATCACAGCAGATGAATAACGACTCAGCAATATGTCTGATAACAATCAGCAATCAAGATAAAAGTCGCAAAATGGAAGGATCTTCAATTACAGAAAACTAGGAATCTCCATAATCAAGAGGCTGATCTATCAAACGACAAAAGGGGATTTCCTGAAGTAAACTCAAAGATTCGTTCAGACAAAATTGACTGAATGAGGAAAGAGCTAATCAAATAAGGAATAGATACGAAGAGTCTCTGCACCTTTCAGAAAAAAAGAACGAGATTGTCGGGTGGTCAAAATACTGTCTAATGGACAGAAAGATTCAAACAAAGGTGTTTGAATCTTCTCCTATAAATAGAGGAATTCGCAGAGAGACAAAAAGTTTGGCCAATTCAGAAATCCATCAGTTTACGCGCAAACACACACATATTCTCTGCCGAATTAAAATTCAATCAAGAAAATTATTGAGGCTTTGCAAAAGCTACCGTGTTCAACACGAGACCAAAGAAGCTCGCTTCTAAGGTTACCATTGAAGTTCTTTCTATCTAAGAAAGAAATTAGCAGTCACCTTGATCGGCAAGGTTGACTATTATGGGCATCTAGCGCACGTGTGATAAGTTCCATGAAGAACTCTAAAATTCCAATTTCGATGACCAAGGAGAAGGTAGGTGTGTCCTCACTCTAAGTTCCTGCTGAGAAGATTGATATCTGAGGAGTCTTGAAGGTGCGTTGCGATCAAACGGAAGAGTTGCTTGCAGTTAGAGATCAAGTCTTGCCTTGTACAATCAATCTTAGTGAATTACCAATTAGCATACTGAAGAGTGGACGTAGAACATTTGTTCGAACCACTATAACTCTTGTGTTATTTACTACTTACTGCTACATTATTTCTGTTAGTTTAAAACACAACACCTCAAGTGTTTTTGTATAACTTGAAATAATCCTAATTACCATTCGAGGTTAAACACATTTCATAAACACTTGCTGAGTCCAGACCTTAGCAAGGTAAGTGCAAGAATCATTAAATATTTCGCTGCATATATAGATACTCTGAAAAGAGAAAAGGAAAAATTGAAGAAAAGGATGTGTTGAAAAGAAAAGAAAAAGATGGAAAGAATGAAATGTGCAAGTGAATGAAAATTGAGCACCAACGAAAAAGAAAAAAACATGCAAGTAGCATGAGAAAAACAAAAGAAAGAGGAATTTGATGTAGAATAAGCCCCGGGATTAGTTGTTGATGAGTAATTGCTTAGGGTTTTAGGATGTTGTTGGAGTTTAGTCACTCTTGCCCAAAACCACTCACCTTTAGTCAACCACGTTATAACCAAATAAAGACCCTCTTGATTCTAGAATTAAGCTCATTGTAGCATAGTGGTGAGATAGGATGCAAGCCTATGGAAATCGAACTTGATATTTTGTGCTTGAGTGAATGGTCCCTAAACACGAAAGGGAGTGAATTTCATTGTTCTATCAAATTTTGTCGAGAGGTTTGAGTCTTTTGTATTAACCGTTGCACAAATTTAGGTGATAATCTCGTTTGTTCGAGGCATGCTAAGATCGATATGATGAGCAATGAGGTATTGCACTAAGTAGGATGATTGCTTTATATTGTCTTGATTGAGGACGATCAAAGGTTCAAGTTTGGGGGATTATGATACGTGTATGAAATGACCACTTTATTGATGCATTATTGTGATTGTTCATACTTATTTCGCCCACATATCATAGGTTTTTGTTTAGATTTCATGTTTTTTCGAGTTTGTTTGCATTTGAGTTGTGTACGTGAGCATTTGAGCATAAATCTACAAGTTAGGCCAACTTTAGGAGTGATTTCGACCCAGATTTGGCACATGTTGAAAAGATTTCGACCAAGATTGAGTGTCACGAGCTGAAGGGGTGAAATAGAGAGCAAAAATCGACCCAATCCTATTTAGGTTCGGTCAAAATTCTGCCTCTGTAGGCAGAGTTCGACCGAACCCATTCTTGTCTCGGTCAAAATTTGCTTTACAGAGGGCAAATTTTGACCGAATCCTCTCTATCTGGGGCAAACCCGTGCGGGATTTTCTGTAAGTTTATGAGTTTTCGGCCATCTAGGTTGAAATTTTCTTTTCCCGGGCAAAATCTTGGTGATGCTACTTACTATAAAAAGGGGAAATCAAATTGATGAAAAAATTTTGGCAGTTTTGAAATAGATCTAAGGGGAAAAGAGGCGGTTATTCACTCCAAATCATTTTCAAACATCTCCAAATATCAAATCAAAGAAGAATCAATGCAATAGTTATCCAATTATATGCGAATTGAGGAGGAATTTGAAAATCAAACCACGAAGATCAATATTTGGGGGAAATATTCTTCTCTACCTTCTATTGTAATGAATTCTTTTTCTCTTATAATTGAATTGAGATCAAACAAAGGTATGAGTGGCTAAGCATTTGTAGGATATTGGTTGAATGATGATTTGATTTTATTGATTTGATTGAATGTGTGTTTACTTTCTCCTAGTCAATTGCAACACACTAGAGCTTTTTCATAGTCAAGTAGTGTAGGCATTAACCAACTATTTGATTGATTGGCATCAAGATTGCAGCCATTCCGCAGATTTAGATGTCTTCATTAGTGTGTTTGCATACAAATATTGACCCAATCCTTGTACGGGGATAGTTTGTAGGTCCATAGTCTACGAACATTTGAGAGTGAGATTTGATTCGATAACGTAACAGCTTGAGAGTCCTATCTCATCAACTTTTAATTCACCGGTACTAAGAGGATTATATAGTATAGGTTGGATTGATCATTACTAGGAGAATTAAAGTTGGTTTACAACATTCTATCATACTTGTTGTAACATTGCAAAGTTCATACCAATATCCTCTTCCTCTCATTTGTGAATTCTATCAATTTGTGAGATTCAAGTGTATTGTTAGGAAAAAATGAGTGAATTGTTGTCTTTATAATGGTGATTGAAGCATTTAGTTTATTAGTGATTGTTAGTTAGCTTAGATTTAATTTCTTTGACTAGATAAAAACTACTCAACAATTGAATTTTACTTGGATACAAGCACAACACAAAAGTAATTGGTACTCTTAGTAGACAAATTAAGAAGAACTTGGATTGACAAATTTTATTCTTGACTCGCTAGAAGTTTTAGTCGAATTTTTAGCGCATCAATTATAATCATCACTTAAATTAAGTGGAGAACACGATAATCCTGGGGAAGCATGATTTTCAAAATTCGGATTTTGAAAATCTTTGTAGACATAAATTTGGAGAATAATTATGATAGTATTGAGAGTTTTGTTGATATTCAGAATTTGAAAACTACTGAAAACTCTTATATGGTGCAAAACTTTGATAATTTTAGGGGTTGAATAAATAATTTGAATGATTTGGATTCATAACTTCAAGATTGAAAGATTTTAGAAGTAAAGTAAGAAAAAAAAATTGATTTTTTTGAGAAAATACATCAATATTAAATTATGTTTACAGAAAAAGAAATAATGAATTTTAATATATTTTTTTATTTTTGATTAATTATACATTTTTTTAATTTAAAATAAAATTATATAAAATATAATCATATAATCATCTAACTAGAGGCTTCTATTGGATCACTTACCTTATTTTTATTGGGGTAGCAGGTCATTACAGCAATATCAATTATCGTGGTTTTAGGTTTTTTTTTTTTTTTTTACTTCCACCTATACCATCCACCTCAGCACAACTCAACATCAAAGTCATTGTAGTGGCTTGCGGCTTGCCTAAGCACTTGATTTATTTTGATTTTAGTTTTTCAAGAACCAAACAAATATTATACTCCAACCGTCCCAGTTTAATTGTCCCACTTTCCTTTTTCGTCTATCCTAATTTAATTATCTCATTACTAAAAAAGGTAATTTTTTCACACTCAACAATAAAATATTAATCTCAATCAACTTACTCTACACTCACACTCCTTGGTTATTGTGTCCGGTCAACCCGGGACAATTAAACCGGAACGGAGGGAGTAATTAATTCGCTAATTCAGCCTCTTAACCTAATGTGTCTTTACAGAAGTGCGTCATTTTTTTCTTTTCTTTTCAACATCACAATTCAACACAAACCAGTAAAAAGAAAATAAGGCAAAACCTGTTCTCATGTACAAAAGAAGTTTATGCCTCCTGGGAATAATCCAACAAAGCAAATTTCACTTGCAAACCAATTTTGCCACCATCACTTACCAACTTAGCTGCTGTTACCATCCAATGCCCGGGACTGTCGTATGGACCACGGGCAACCTCATTGGCGTCCACATATTTAAGCAGCTTTGTCGAGCGAACAGGAACGGGAGGGCCATCTGGGTACACACCGGAATTTAAAGTTGCCGGGACCTGCTTTGAGGTATCGGCCACTGCACGCTGGGTAAAGGTGAAAGTTGTGCTCAAGTTTGTTAGGAAACCTGATTTGCGAGATGCTTCAGGCGTAGATGCCCATTCCGTCTTTCTGATGGTACAATTAGGAATGTGGGTATAAAGCAGACGGAGGTGGAGAACTTTCCGGGGCCATTTTCCCTTGATTACAAGCTGTGCACCAGTCACAATGAATACACCACCAGATTCTCTTTGCAACCAGCTAGGATCGTGCTTCACTACCGATGAGCATATATTTGACCATCTCTTCCATCTGACTGGTTCTAAGAACTGATCACAGAATTCATATTCATCAGAACCTCGCCAATGTGTGAAACATGCATTTGAATTTGCTGAGACCGGCATCATTATATTTGGAAGACTCGACAGATGCTGTACATGAATAGCTAATCGATTACTTTTCTTCCCTTCCAAATACAGGCGTAGACCAATAACTGGTTTTAGATCACTTGTAACCTACAATATCCAAAATCATATAAATATGTAAGCCAACAATGCCAGAGGATAATCCAGAAATCAATCACATAGCAATAAAAAATTTCATAAACAAGTGCGAACATGGAACAGCCACTGAACAACAATCTTATCAACATTGTACGAGTTCCATCCAACAAGATGCAAGAAGAAAATTGGCATACCTGAGTAAAGCTAACATAAATCTTTGGGCCCAAGAAACTAAACTGTAAAGAGGGGAAAGATGTCTTCTTCCTTTGATGTCTGAGAGGCAACTCACAGAACAAAGGAGCCCATTGTCTAGGAACTTGAAACTCCAAGAAATATTGTAAATCCTCTAATGATGGTTTGTCTGAGAAGAGATTTATTGAGTTAGAAGTTCGTAATTAAGATAACTAGAGGAAAAACATGCAGAAATGCTGGTATCATAGAGATGGACTATGAAGAAGAGTACAAAAGGGCAACAGTTTGGATCACAAAATCAATAAACTCACATCTTAAATACAAGTTAATGGCATGACTAAGATAGCCACTCCCTGGGATCCCATTCAGCAGAGAGGTAATTGGCACAAACTTGAAAAGTACTGCTTCTGGATTAGCTGCTATCGTCTGGAGCCACCTGGAGTGACTTTGTGTGAACACATCACCGCCTCGTTTTGACCAAATGAGTGTGAGTCCCTATGCAGTTGACAAAATAATTAACTCCCTTAAACTTTTCTCCGAACTACGAAGATTCTTCGTAAAAGTAACTTACATCCTTGCTCGATGTTTCTGTGATGCTGGTAAATTGCATTGTATGTTTCTGTAGCATACGACTAAATATTTCAGGGACCTGCAAATTTCCCATAATTAATATAGCAGGATATAATATTAGAATTTTGAGAATGGTAAAGCAAGCACACGGGCAGAACATGAATTACACAAGTTAATGGATACCTTTCGTTTGTTATCTTTTGCTTCTCTCTCCAAAATAGGACTACCTGTATCAGAGAATAGACAGTCTCCTAGTTCCTCTAGATACCCTTTGAGTTCAGCTGGTGGAATTGGAGAAGATGGCTTCTGTTTAACACAAAGCACGTCCTGGCCTCCAACAGCCATTCCAACAACGATATGTGTTCCATATGTCTGGATAAATCTGATAAAATAAATTTAGCATTAGTACAAAATAGGATGTTTACATATTAGTTTCACAATGCAGTAAAAGGTCACATCAATACACATCGCTTAAATATTTTTCAAGTAAAATGCTTTAATTCAGCTCAATCAACTCTTGATCGATATGTCTATAAACATAAGACTCATTAACGAACGCACACACAAATTGAGAATACAATGCAGTAACATAAAATATTTTGTTTGCCACTAATACAACGATGCAGTATAAATATGTTTGGGCACAAGAAGAGGAATACTTCTTGAATGGGTGCAAGGGAAGCTGGACCAACTTCTTTCGATAGTCAACGGAGGATGGTTGACTTAAAGTGCTATTTGGTACTGCTGTTAGGATTCTGGTAATCGCATCAGATTACTTAAAGTGCTATTTGGGTTATCTTCAATTTACTGCCAAGAATATATCACTCGATCATCTTTGTATAAAGATTTACCGGAGTTGTTAAATAGCACACAACATCATAAAAGAATTTTCCCCACATATGCTTTCGTATAACCATAGCATGATACAAAACACCCGATTCTAGGATGCTCGACAATTGAGTGTTTGAAAAATATTAAATTTAGAATTTCAGAATTATGAGTAGAAAATTAGAAAAATTATAGCGCCCATTGCTGCTTATGCTGGCTGCCCACACCTGTCGGGCCTCCTCTGTGCCTGGCTGCCCACTGCACCTGTCGGACCTCCCGGCACCTGTCAGCCCTCTGTTGTGCCAGTTGGACCTGCTGGCTACCTATTTGGCTGCCCATTGTGCCCGTTGGGCCAGCAGCCACCATTGCCTTTGCCAAAAGTGAGCATGAGTGAAGCCGGCTCGGAAGATAATCAAGATTGGCCTGAAAAAACTCAAAATGGACTTCATACCAGCTAGTTGAGCTCAAGCTCCAAGCTTCATGATTCTCAACTCGATGAGCTAGTGAGCCTTATCAAGTTTGAGCTTAAATTCAGCCCAAGTCAAGCTTGAATTCAAGCTAAACTCACAAACTTTATTGAGCTTAATATAATTTAAATTTTTATCCCTAAATTTATCATTTAATTATAAATAATTTAAAGTTTTTATGAAAATTAAAAATTCAAGCTAGATTGAGCCAAGCCAAGCTTGAGCCAAAAAACTTGAGCTCAATCAAGTCAAGCACAAGCATTTAAAGTTAGATGGAATTTCGACCCGACTATCAAGATTTCCTAATCATAACACAAGTTTAAACTTTGAGGTTTTAGATAAAGGCACAAACCCTCCATAACCGTCATTCACCGGCACTTTCCTCAACAAACTTCACTAATTAGCCTTTTGCAGGCAAATGAAGCCCATAGCCACAACCCAGACTCCACACACGTGAAGAAGAAATGCAGGAACTAAGCTCAACCTTTCCTCAACACAAGTTTAAACTTTGAGGTTTTAGATAAAGGCACAAACTCCAGAACCGTCATTCACCGGCACTTTCCTCAACAAACTTCACTATTAGCCTTTTGCAGGCAAATGAAGCCCATTGCCACAACCCAGACTCCACACATGTGAAGAAGAAATGCAGGAACTAAGCTCAACCTTTCCCTACCTCCAACTAAATAGCATCCTCTCCACCATAATTACACAATTAGGGAGTCGGCCCGTGAGTTACTGATGCATAGTGGAGGTTAGGGTTGTTCGTGGTTTGGCCGAAACCGATCAAACTAGCCAAATCGAATTAGTTTAGCCAGATGTAAATCTAATTTTCAAACTAGCGGTTCAAAAACTTTCAAACTGGTTAAATCCGGTTTGGTGGCTCAAACTGGCCGTATCTATATATATATATATATATATATATATATATAGAGAGAGAGAGAGAGAGAGATGAGATCATTTGAGCAAAATTTCACTGTGAGAAAAAAAAATGAATCTTATCCATTAGATCTTAATAAATCAATGGTTGATATACAATTAAGCAACAACTAAAACACAATCAAGCAACAAAATAATAAAGCAATAACTAAAGCACAAGCAAGCAACATTGTAATTAAGCAACGACCTAAACACAATCAAGCAACATCCTGACACAATCAAGTACTTTTCTCACTTTCTCACGGGGCAATTTTTCTCACTGGATCCGCTCCCAAGTAGGCACTAAACTCATGCACCGATATTATTCACAATTTTAATCTCCAAAATTTAGGCACAAGGGATGAACATATAAGAAACTTGTTGCAAGCCTATTGCACTCTAAGTCCAAGAATGCTTCAAATGTTTAACTTCAACCATCAAATGCTTAACAATGAGCTGAAGAAGATTGGAGCAACACCGAGCATTGTCACACATTTGCATGTGGTGTGTCCTTGTATTTATGGTATCGATGGGTATTGAGTTGGTTTTATTGTGTTAGTGTATTAAATATTGAGGACATAAAAGGTTCATTGATAATATATGTTATTGGAGGTTGTGATTCCACCACGGTAGGAAGTTAGAATGAACAAGAAAAAATTCAACAAATTGGGAGCAACATAAGAGAAGTAAGCTAGAAAATGAGCAAAGTTGTATTTGGGCTAAAAATCTCAATTTGAGAGAATTTGAAGAAAGATCCACTGGAATGACTCAAATTCTATGCTATTTTTGAATCCATTGAACAAACTAGGAAAATGAAATGGATTTATATCCATGGATCTCAGATTAGCACCCCCCCCCCCCAATCCCCCCAAACGTTAATCAAGTTCTGATGTACCATATCATAACTGGCCTTTCCATTAGGGGAAGCATATAATTCAAATTTCAGATCATATACATATTTTAAGATGCAGAAGAATTTGGTGTAACTATTTCAATCCAATAACTATTGATATGTTAGATCAGAGACTTGGTTACTGCGCCTATTAATCCGTAAGTGGAAAACAAGAAACAAATTATGACATTTTGGTGCTTCCAGCAGTACCTTTCAAATATTGCATTGCATTTACCATAAAGATTCTAGAACATTGTTATAGAATATTCCAAGTTTCAGGTGGAGTTAAAAAATAGAAGTGGAGTAGACAAAAATAGTTGAATCTTCAGTGCAAATGAGAATTGAGTTTGCTTATTATGATATTCTTAGTTTTATATAAAATTCCAATCAAGGAATATATAATTAATCCTTGCTTTATAATAGAGCGAGGATATAAATTTAAAAAATTACCTGGAAAGCAATGCTGGATCCCATCGAGATGGAACAGACTTCTTGACATGGTCATGGAGCTCTAGTGGTGATGCAGTAAGATGTAGATAATAAAGTGATATGAAATAACCATCAAATGCTAAATACTTGGCATCCACAGCATCATTTAGCCAGGCACCGCTCAGGTCGAAAATGGCATTAAGATATCCAGAAGGAACTTTTGCTTGTAACGAAGATTTTTGATTGAGCAGCTCAGACATCTGTCAGAAGTTTGACTAACATCAGTAGGAAAGACTAGCATAAATTCAAAGAAAAATAGTGAGAACAATGGTCATCTTTTAGGTTGACATATTTGATGTTTCGTCAGTCTTTTTTCTTTGTTTAGCAATTGCTATAAGTACAAATGATCTTTAGCCAATTTAATCAGTGTTAATAAAAGGTCTACATTAAAGGCTCATATTTTTGTTCAAATCTTTCAATCCACTACTATCTGTATGTCAGGAAGGCCGACGCTTGCAAGCAGCTTCTATAGATATTTTAGAAGGCCCAGGTCAATTGTGATGCTTGTACAAAAGTTTTAAGGGTACTATTTGCCTTAACTTTTATATCTTTCCCCTTCGATTGTCAGAAATGGCAACTTTCATTTCCACGACTCTGGATATCAAGAACATGCACAAATCAAGCAGGAAGCAAGTATAGGCCATAAGAATAGACCAAGCCTTTCAGTGGAAGTAAACCTGTACAGACTAATAAAAGTAGAACAGTATGCTGCACTGAAATAATTCCACGTGTCTTATATATCCCAAAAAGCTAGTGGCTCGCATTATGCTTCAAATTTGTCTCGTGAAAATTGATGGCAATCTGTTTTATTTGTTCACCATACTAAAAAAATCCTAACAAGTATCCTGTAACACTCAGTGCATCAAAATCACTAGTTTATGATTGCAACATACCTGCGAAACATAAGTGGGCTACACAGCTAAAAGCAAATTTTGAAAAAGCAACCTTTCATTTTAAGTGATTTTGGTTCAACGAAATTAAAGTGCATCCAATCCCTCTCAGTCACTCATAGTCATCCACTTAAATCAAACCAAGTGTACTCTCAGACACTGCGGCTACGAGGAAAAAGTGATTTTCCAGCCATTAGGAGTCCAAGTAACCGGATCAAGACATTCGACAAAATTCCAACGAAAACAGGTAATGCACAAATTCGAACATCAACTCAGAAACAAAATAGATTCAGATAGAGTCGACGACTAAACCTGATTGAATTGGAGCACAACAGACTTGAAGCGCATGTGATCCCCTTTATCGATGCGTATGCTCTCCGGCAAATCGCGTATGGTGGAACCGCCCGGAAGAACGACGTCTCGCCGGCGCTGTTCGTCCAAAATAACCAACCTGCCGCCGCTGGGGCCTCTTTTGACGAACTTTAGCCTGAAATCGCTGGCCAGATCGAAACCCAGCCCAAGCGCCTCTGTAGCCCGTACCTCAATCGGCTGCTTCTCGTAATCGCCGTAGACGTCGGTCATCGCCGACAACCGGAAAATGGAAATTGTGAATACTGGTGTCGAATTGGAGAGCGCAAGTCGTTCAAATCTAAACTTTGACTTTTCAGTTTGGCCAACTAATTCACATTGACTACCAAAGTTCTTATGTAATCTACATAATAGACTCGTACGATTGCTTATTGATTTTTCTTTGCAGTAGAATACCGGGTCATCAATAAATATATGAACATCAACTCAACCTTTTTTTAAATAAAATATTAATTTCTCTATTATCCTATATAATATAAAAATATTTGAAGTCATAATTATAATAAATAAATTATTATGTACTAAAAAATCATAATTTACTTGACAAATTAAAATTACAACAATTAATAAAATATTATAAAAGATAAATTGGAAAATATAAAAATGAATTTGATATAGTATATGAGATCATAACAATATTTAAAATATTTAAATCGATATTTTATTAATAAATTTTGATTGTTTTTAAATATTGATTTAAGATATATATATATTATAAAATTCAACATATATTTAAAAAAATATAAAAAAGGAGAGAGAAGTAATGAGCAAATAAAACTTGTCAGCCGCCCACTTTTACACAATTTTTTTAAATTTTGAATTTATTTTATTATTTTATATTTTGTGTTTTTGTGGTGGTCATCCAAATGTGGCATGAGTAGCCTTAGACCAAACTAGACATGGTCACAAATGAGTTCTGATTCGAAATTGCTGGACTCAAGGTTCTTGGAAGTGACTTACCAAAGTTAGGGACTAGGGTAATGGTTCCGATTTGGCCCTGAACTAGTTTTCCCAGTTCGAACATCTAATTTTATTTATTTATTTTTTAAATTTCTAAAAATGTGACCAAGGAGATTTAAATCTTAGACTTAATAGTAATTAGATCGGGTTAGGGTTAGTGGGTCGGGTTGCGACCTGATTGTAACGTGTTACACGCCAATCAGAATTCGATATGTTTATTTTTTTGGGTCAGAAAAACAAACTCAAACCCGATCTATTTATTTTTCAGGTCAATCTAAAAGTTATCCGAAATAACTTATGATGAAAATTTTGACCTTAGTCTACATGATAGACTCGCACGACTGTGTATTGATTTTTCTTTGCAATAGAAATACGGGTCATAAATAAATATATGAATGAAGCTATAAATATTAGGCCAGATTAGACATGGCCACAAGCAGATTCATATTTGTAATTGCTAGGCTCATAGTTCAAAACCCACGAGTTTAGAAGCGATTTATGAAAGGGTATGGTTCCGATTTGGCCTAGAACTAGCGGTCCCAGTTCAAATTCCTTTTAAATTTTGCACTGCTAGTCGTACACCATCCGATTTTATTTATTTCATCTTTTTTTTAAAAAAAATTTTAAAAATATAAAAATGTGATCAAGGAGATTTAAATCTTAGACCTTAATACAGTAAAGTGATTATTTTACTAAATTGAGTTCTAAGATTTAAATCTCCTTGATCAAAGATTTAAATTTTGCGCCGCTAGTTGTACACCATTGTGAACCACCCTTGTTGGCTGCACTGGCCTTTGCCGCACGGTGCTCATCGATGTGTCATCACCCTACAACTAACCCACCTGCACGCACGGCTAGTGCACCGCCTCTGCTACCCACGACATCACCGTCCAACGCCATTGGCCGCCTACCGTGGCTGCGCCATTGCCCACGTGCGCCGCCTGCACATAACATCTACATTCTAGCTACCACGTGTCGCCGCCTGTTCCTGTCTTTGTTCATGTTCTTCGATCCTATGCTCAATTACAGATTAGAAATAAACTACAAAAAACAGATCTAATCTATTATATTGATTTTTCTATCAAATCTAATCCCAGATTTTCTCATGATTTATCAAACAATTTAACTAAACTACAAATAAATCACCGCATATTAAATTACGGATTACCATTAGGAACACAAAAATAAAAATCATCTACAACAATATAAAAAACATTCATGCAAAATCAAATAATTATTTTACCAACAGAGCCATGAAACAAAACTAGGCTCTGATACCAATTGTAGGGATTAATGTAGCGAACTGAATCACAAATCAATTAACCTGACCGTTCATGTATGTGAAAATAATTACCATTCGATAAATAAATTATATGCATACTCCTATTTAATTTTATTGCAGTAGGATTCAGATTTACCTTAATTCCGTATTGTCTGAATCTGAGCCACTTTGAATCTAAATCCAATTTCACCACGCATTTCAATTTGATATGTGGAAAGATAATTAAATATTCTACAATTTAGTTCAAGAATGTAATTGAAATAGATGAAGGATTAGAAATCCTGTTGATCCTCAAGATCAGATATTCAAATCTGTATCCCTTTGCTTTTCTGATTTGGCTACTGATGAGGATTCCGCTGGATTGCCTGCACGAGACGGAGTCGAATTTCTTCTCTCCCACTGTCGTTGGGGCCACCCTTGTTCTCTCTCTCTTGGGTTTCAATTATTGTTACTTATGAAATCTAAGGAGAGAATGAACTAATTGTAATTAGGGTTCCAAACTCTAATAAGCTCCATTAAGCAATTATATGTTGGGCTAGACTTGGGATGTGATGCACATAATAAGGTGGACCAATGAATTAATTCTCATGTCCACAACTTGGACATAATTAATTAACTAATATTAATTCATTCTACCTAAGATTTACTACTGACCTACCCATTTATTACCACATTATGAGGAACAGGTTGCGTCGACATGGTGAATCCCCATATTTAAGTTTATTGTGCATTTGTTAATTAATTAATGCATTTGAAAAACTTCCATAATTAGTTAACTACTTATTTGTGTCTGAACTTAATCAGCCTGCTGATTACTATAAAATCTAAAGATTAATTATAACAACAGTGGCAAATAAATTTGTAACTCAAGTCGAACCCAAGGGAATTGTGTGGGGAAATTATCTCATGTACTAATCATAGTCCTAGGACTTATTGTTTGAGTAAACAGGAAATCATGGTTTTGGTTTTCTAAAATTAAAGATTGCAAAGACAGAAAATTAAAGGATTTTGAAAAGCAAGTTTAAAGAACACGGACCCTAGGACAACTAATTAATCAGAACACATGCTTAAATAATTAACTATGCAATGGGGGAAATCAGATAATTAACTATAATTCCTGAGTCGGGCAATTACAGCTTAGGTTACTATTATGTGACTTTATATGTTTGATCGGCCTTAAGAACACTAATAATCAACCTTATGAAATCAACATATCTAAACTCTTCAAATTATTATTTTTCCTTAAGACAGAAATCTAATTGAATTTAAATTCTTCTTCCTATCATTAATTTATTCCTTTTGATCTTCAATTAACAACTATAAACCTAGAATCAATTTCATGTGTCCATCCTTCACCAATTCTAGATCTTAGAAATCAATTCAAGAATTCAAAATCATGCGATTTGAGTTAATTAATTTAAACATGCATTCATGATTAATCATTCATTGCCCTAGAACACGCTAGGGTTTCTAGCCACTCGTCGTAGATAGAAATCGAAAGAAAAATATATTGAATTGCATTAAAGAAAGGAACTTACAAGAAAATAAAGGGTTTCGTGTTCTTCAAACTCCCAAAACTCTAAAAACTTAAATACAGAATGAAAGATTATTAAAAAATTGAAAATACAAGGGTATTTATAGAGGTGAATGTGTATCTTATCAAATCTAGGGCTAAAAATAAGATATATTTTGAATTAAGTCGAATTTTCCTTTTTCAGATTTTTGCGCGGTCGATATGTAATTGCATCGGTCAACGTGGGTTCCACATCGATCGATATGGACACCAAGTCGATCAACGCGTCCTTCCACATCGGTCATTATAGACTCTATGTCGATCGATATCGAGACCTCCACTTTTCGTCACTTTTCCAGACTTAGCCATTTTCGCCACTTTCGACCCTTCTGTGCAGTCTCGCGGATTTGGCCATAACTTTTGCTCCTGAACTCCTATTAAACCGATTCCAGTTGCATTGGAAAGATAATTCAAAGATAATTCTATTGACAAGCTTCATTAGCTCAAATTCCATGTCTGGAAGAAGTCGTGACTGTTTATTTGAACATCAACTACTTCCGGTTCGGGTTTCCAATGAAATGTGCCTCAAACCTATGAAAACACATGATATGTGTGTAAAATGACCTATATTTCGATGTGTGAGCTTGCATGTTTGCGTTAATTTTACCCTCATATCATATGTTTTTGTTGTTCTTTTGTCGTGTTTTCGTGTTTTTGTGTTTTGAATGTTGTAGGATAGGTTTTGAGCATATTATAGCACTTTTGGATGAGTTTTGGAGGTAAATCATCTGAACCGAAGGTTAAAAGGAAGTTGGATCGACCGAGCAGAGCAAAGGAGTGAAGAAACTGGATTTCAGAGGAAATTCTCGGCCGAGCCAAGGCAGGCTCGACCGAGCCACTGGACAGAGGCTTGGCTCGGCCGACCCTGCAGTGCTCGACCGAGCCTGCTCTTCAGAGGGTTCGCTCGGCTGAGCCAAGCCTGGCTCGGACGAGCTAGTGCGGGTTTCGTGGTCTGCGGTTTCTAGCCTGCTCGGGCGAGCTATTGGTGGCTCGGGTGATCCGAGGCCCTGGGAGCTCATCTATAAAAGGGGGATTTTCGCATTTTAAAAGAACTTTTGGTTAGATTTTCAATAACCTTCACGAGAGTTCTCTCTAGATTCATCTCCAAACCATTCCCCATCCATATTCAAGTAGATTCAAGCTAAATTCTTCCAATATGGTGAGGATCTAGAAGGAAGGAAGGTAGATCAAGTCCAAGGAAGGCAACCAAAGGAGATCATACTTAGACCTTGATATTTTGTAATAGATTCTCTCATTTCTCTTATTGATTTGTACTCAATTCAAGGTACGAAGAACTAAATTCAATTGTGAGTGTTGTAGATTGGATATTGTGATGAGTTGATATCAAATTTGCTTGTTTACTTTCCTTTGAGGGATTGAATTGCACTTGAGCCTATTCCTTATCTCTTAGGTGTAGGTAATAGCCAACCTTAGAGGTAGTTGACGTGAACTCTGCAACCAACACGCGGGCAGAATCGTCGTGATAAGTGTAAATTCTTACGATTTTAGTTCCAATCCCTGTGCGGGGCTAGGTCGTAGGGTGATAATTGACGGTCGATTGGGAGTGATCTAGGGGTTAATAACGTAGCTGTTTGCAATTCCTAGTGTCATCTACCGCTAGTTCTCCGTAGCAAGTGGCTAGCGAACGTAGGGTCGATTGCTCAACCTCCTAGGGATTAAAACTTGGTTTACAACATAGTTTGATTCAACTTGGAACAATAGAAATTCGATCAACACTCACTATCTTCTTATTGTTGAACTTGAGATTTTGATCTACCTAAGCAAGTTATTCAATTGTCTTGGCTTGTGAAGTTCAATTACATATTTTGTTAATGCTTTGTTGCTTGTATGTTTGATTACATTCAATTGTGTCTAGTTAAACAAAAACCAATGACTATGTTTTGCCTAGCTATTAAACCTTCAAACAAGTAAATAGTTTTCACTTGAGCGAATTGAAAAGTACTCGGATTGATAAAATTTAACGTGAAGATAGTGTAGCATTTCACCGTCGTCATGTTTTTGGCGCCGTTGTCGGGGAATCTTCTAGTAGGTCTTGTGAAATTGTTGAAAGTTTGAAGGAGTGTATGCTAGGTGTTTGAGGAAAAGATTGTGTGAATAGTGTTACTAACATTTGTTTGTTAATTGTTCTTGTTTGTGTAGTTGAATTGTTTTGCTTTGTAATTTGTTTTGTTGATTTTTCCTAGGTAGTTTATGATCACTCGATCAAAGGCTAGGGAGCTTGAGGCAAGGAAAATTCAAGAAAGAAGAGGAAATATTCAAATTGATTTTGAGATGGCTAACCATGAAGATGACACGGTTAGGATCGAAGAGTTGGAGAGACAGCTCGAGTTGATGAAGGCTATGATAAATGAGAGGAATGGTCCTCGGAGACCATTACAAAACCTTTTTCGACCTCAAAGGGAACCGTTAACGGGAGGTTTTCGGTTAGGAGTAAATGCCACGCAATTTGAGATAAAGCCACAGTTGGTCCAAATGATACAAAACAACCAATTTGGGGGACACATAACCAAGGATCCAAATGTTCATATATCTTTATTTTTGGAGATTACAGATACTATAAAGATCAACCAAGTGCCCCAAGATCAAATACGGCTGTGGTTATTCTCATTCTCCTTGAGAGATGGAGCTAGGAATTGGTTCGAAGGTTTAGACAAATCGAATATTGCCACTTGGGAAGAATTGAGAGAAAAGTTTCTATTCAAGTTTTTTCCGCCGAGTTTGACTTTGAAGAGAAGGGCTGATATCACATCGTTTGGGCAAAGATACGATGAGCCTCTTTATGAAGCTTGGGATCGGTTCCGAGAGCTTCTACGCAAGTGTCCAAGGCATGTTTTTTCACAAAGTCAGTTAATATGCCAATTCTATGGAGGATTGGGATATGAATTGTAAACATTATTGGATGCATCATCTGGGGGAGTATTTCTTGATTTAGAAGAAGATGAAGCATGGAGGTTGATTGAGCGGATAGCTGCCAATAACTGCCAATGGCCAAGAGAAAGAATGGAATGTAAGGTCATTAAATCAGTGAAGGAGAAAAATGAGATAGAAGCTTTGCGAGTTCAAATGGCTTCGATGCAAGAGAAAATGGACAAGTTGATGTATAAGCTTGAGAGAAAGGATATTGTGTACGCAGGAGATGTCCACACAATGGAGCATGGGTGGAGAAACTGTCAAGAGTATAAGCCATATGGTGGGAGAATTGCATATGATCCATTGCAAGAGTCGAGTTTACCTTCACAAAATTGTTGGCATGGACCACAACATGGATACTTGGAAGAAGAAAAGGAGATACCAGAAATAGAGGTGGACGTAGAATGGAAATGTGAGAAGAATGTTGAATTATTGGAAGACATCAAGACACAAGTCTCTTGTATAATGAATCAATTGAGTGAGAAAGAAGAAGGCCCTTTGGGAGGAGCATGTAGGGCTACAACCACAAGAAGTGGGTACTCTTATGAGGGACCGAAACAAAAAGAGTATTTTGGAGAAAAAGATAAGAATGAAGGAAGCACTAGGAAGAAGGTTACTTTTAAAGAAGAAGAAGAAGTCATTCCAAAGGTGGTTAAGGAAAAAGAAGTGATAGAGGATAAATCTTTGGAGAAGGAAGCCACACCTCGTATGCCTTTTCCTCAACGCTTTGAGAAAAGCAGGAAAAATAAGAAATTCGCTCGATTCTTAGAGCATATGAGCAAGATTCAAATAAATCTTCATTTACTTGAAGTCTTGTAAGAGATGCCGGGGTACATGAAAATGTTGAAAGAGATGTTCACCCAAAAGAGTAAGTATGGCATTGGAGAATATGAGACGGTGAACCTTTTTGAGGAGTGTAGTGTCGTAATTCAAAGGAAGATTCCTTTCAAAAGGCAAGATTAGGGGAGTTTCACTATTTCATGCATGATTGGTGGAATAGAAGTAACTAGAGCTTTGTGTGATTCGGGGGCTAGCATTAACTTAATGCCTTTATCCTTGTTCAAAAAGTTTGAAATAGGGGAAATCAAGCCAACCACAATGACACTCCAGATGGCGGACCGATCTTTATCATATCCTAAAGGGATTGTTGAAGATGTTTTGGTTAAGGTGCGTGATTTCATATTTCCAGCCGATATTGTGATACTTGACATGGAAGATGATGGAGATGTTCCGTTGATCTTGGGTAGACCCTTCTTGTCTACTGGAGGAGCATTGTTTGATATGAAACATGGACAGTTGACTTTCCAATTCGATTGAAAAAAGATCACTTTCTCTTTTCTGGAAGCGCTGAAGAGGAGTATGGAGGAGGACAATGAAGAGAATTGTAGTATGGTAGAGGTAATGCAAGACCTAACTCTTGCAAAAAGTGCCGAAAGCGAACCATTGGAGGATATTTTGCAAAATTCTTATTACATGGAGAATGTAGGTGGAAGAGAAGAAGTGAAAGAAGACATTGTGGAGTGTGTCCGAGTATTGGATAACTTCCCTATTGATGCATCAAATGGGGAGGTTAAGTTCTTGGAATTAAGAACTAAGGAGGAGGAAGATGAAGCTAAACAGAAGAAGATGGAATTGAAGATTAAAGCACCAGAAGTAGAGTTGAAAAAGTTACCAGACCATTTAAAGTATGCATTTTTGGGAGAAAATGAGACTTATCCGGTAATCATCTCAACAGGACTGTCAAGTTGTGAGGTTGATAAATTACTTAGAGTTTTGAGGATGCATAGGTCGGCAATTGGTTGGCAATTGTCTGATATCAAGGGAATAAGCCTAGCCATTTGCATGCATAAGATACTTCTTGAAGAAACATGTAAGCCTAAGCGACAACCTCAAAGAAGGTTGAATCCAATGATGCAAGAAGTTGTGAAGAAAGAGGTTCTAAAGTTGCTTGATAATAATATCATTTATGCTCCAATTGATAGTGAGTGGGTAAGTCCGACGCATATGGTACCCAAGAAAGGGGGATTTGAAAAGGTAGTAAAGGAAAATGGGGAAGAAGTGATGGAGAGACCTACTAAAGGATGACAGTTTTGTATTGATTATCATGCTTTAAATTTAGTTACTCGCAAGGATCATTTTCCTTTACCATTTATTGACCAAATGCTTGATCGTCTTGCAGGGCACTCTCACTATTGTTTCTTGGATGGCTATTCAGGGTATAATCAAATCATGGTGGCACCGGAGGACCAACACAAGACCGCTTTTACATGTCCTTACGGAGTTTTTGCTTACCGAAGGGTGTCCTTTGGTCTTTGCAATGCACCAGCTACATTTCAGAGATGCATGATGGCTATATTCCATGGGCTTATTGAGGAGATTATGGAGGTATTCATGGACGATTTTTCGGTATTTGGTAATTCATTTGATGTATGCTTGAAGAATTTAGAGACTGTTCTTGCTAGATGTGAGGAGACCAATCTTGTTCTTAACTGGGAAAAATGCCATTTTATGGTTTGTGAAGAATTGTGTTAGGACATAAGATTTCTAGTAAGGGATTAGAAGTTGATAAAGCTAAGATTTGTGCTATTGAACAATTACCCATTCCTAAGACAGTGAAAGGTGTGAGGAGTTTTTTAGGGCATGCAGGATTTTATAGGAGATTTATTCAGGATTTTTCTAAGATAACTAAACCTTTATGTTGTCTGCTTGAGAAAGATGTGCAATTTGTTTTTGATGAAGCATGTGTTGATGCTTTTGAGAAATTGAAAAAGGCCATTGTGACAGCCCCCGTGCTTATTTCACCAAATTGGGATGAGGAGTTTGTGTTGATGTGTGATGCAAGTGATGTTGCACTTGGGGTAGCTCTAGGACAAGTTAGGGATAAAGTTTTTAGGGTAATTTCCTATGCTAGTAAGACTTTAAATCCGGCTCAATGTAATTACACTGTAACTGAAAAGGAGTTTTTAGCAATGGTTTATGCATATGATAAATTTCGCCCATATTTGGTAGGTGCCAAGTCTATGGTGTACACTGATCATGCTGCTATACGGTACCTGTTTAAAAAACCAGATGCAAAACCTAGACTCATTAGGTGGATTTTATTGTTACAGGAATTCGATATAGAATAGGAAAGGGTGTGAGAATGTGATAGCTGATCATTTGTCTCGGTTAGAGGAACCTGTTGGTGGGGACGACAATCAACATTGTATTAATGATAGTTTCCCCGATGAACAAGTATTTTATGTGGCTTATAATACTCCTTGGTATGCTGATTTTTCTCATTTTCTTGTGGCTGGAGTATTTCCTCCTGATTTAAAGTACCATCTGTTGGTCCCGGATATCAGGGTATACTTTGGCAGCGGAAAATACGTA
>JAPKLW010000287.1:152253-213292 GCA_026898455.1 Plectranthus barbatus | reverse complement strand
GTAATTCGTGCGCCCCTGTGGAAGGAAAACAGCCAGATTTCCCAACACCATCAAAAGAAGAAGTTCCTCAAAGATGTGCGATTTTATTATTGGGAGGAACCCTTCTTGTTTCGTAGATGTGCAGATGGAGTCATTCGAAGATGTGTGCACCAGGGAGAGTGGAGACGGATAATAGAGGAATGCCATGATTCCGAAAGTGGGTGGCATTTTATTGCTAATAGAACGGCCCTGAAGGTATTGTCTTGTGGTTTTTATTGGCCTTCTATTTATCGTGATTGCATGAATTTTGTTAAGGCTTGTGATAAGTGTCAGAAAACAGGTTCCATTACCCGTCGGGATGAGATGCCTTCTAGACTTTTTATTGAAGTAGATTTGTTTGATGTTTAGGGGATTGATTTTATGGGCCCTTTTCCTCCTTCGTGTGTGGCTTTCATTATATTTTGCTTGCTGTTGATTATGTGTCCCGTTGGGTAGAAGCTTGTGCAACTGTTACTAATGATGCTAAAGTTGTGATGAAATTTTTGCAAGGGTTAGTAACACGTTTTGGAATTCCTAGAGTGTTAGTGATGGGGGAAGCCATTTCTGTAACAAACTGCTTGAGAATTTATTGGCACGATATGGAGTTAAACACCGAGTAACTACTCCGTATCACCCTCAAGCTAATGGCCAAACTGAGCTTGCCAATAGGGAAATCAAGGCGATTCTGGAGAAAACGGTAGCTTCTCGGAAAGATTGGTCGAAGCGTTTAGATGATGCTTTATGGGCTTATCGCACGGCTTTCAAAACTCCGATTGGTATGTCATCGTATCAATTGGTATTCGGAAAGTCGTGCCATTTACCCGTTGAGTTGGAACACAAGGCCTATTGGGCTTTGAAGATTGTTAATGTTGATTGGAGGAAGGCTCAAGGCCAACGAGCTTTGCATTTTAATGCAATGGATGAATTCCACAATGAGGCTTATGAAAACTCAAAGATTTACAAGGAGCGCACAAAGAAGTTTCATGATTTGCACATCAGGGGTAAATCTTTTGCTCCTGGTGATTTGGTGCTTCTTTTCAATTCTCGGCTAAAGTTGATGCATGGTAAGTTTCGCTCAAAATGGTCTGGGCCTTTTATTGTGAAGCAAGTATTTGACAATGGTACATTGGAGTTAGCACGTGAGAATGGTGGTCCTTGTTTTAAGATTAATGGACATCGGACTAAACCATATTTTGTGAATGATGTGCATCGTACTGTGTTGGAAGTTTCTTTTATTGATTAAGGTACGGTAGTCGAGCTATGGACTTTAAAAAGCGCTTGATGGGAGGCAACCCATCCGGAGTGTGGTATTTGTTTTTCTTATGATTGTTTCCATTGTTATCTTGTGGTTTGATTTTTGCAATTTTCTTTGCAGGACTTGTTGCAGGAACCTATGGAGTGAGACCTCACCGCCTACCTTTTTACAAACTTAGTCTCACTTGACTAAGTTTGGGGGAAAGTGTCGGTAGTCGGTGACGTGATCTCCTCTCCCTCTTTCTATATCTTTACTGCTTTCTAGTTTAGTAAATTCGATTTGGTTGTATAACAATATTGATTTACCTTCACTTTGGATTTTACTTTGTATATTTGAATATGGATGATGTTTCAATGTGTGAATGTTTATTGAATGGGTTTGTTGATGATTATTAGCGAGCTTGTTTGAGATTGAATTCTTTCTATTTGGTTTGGTTTGTGGAATGTTTAATGGTTTTGTTTGAATGGTGGAGTTAGTGGATATTGCCTATTTTTGTTGATGATTGGTTTTGGAAGTTGGTGGAAATAAGAATTTAATTGGCTTGATTATGCTCAATAGTTTGGTGGTGCTTTTGTTGATTTGTAATAGGTACAAATAAGGCTAGGATAGCGGTTTGATCGTGTGTGCCGATGGGTAACGCTTTCTATCGTTCATTCTACCAATTAGATGCATTATATTGTTTTATTGCATGTAGATTGTGGTTAGGATGTTGTGTGCTTGTGTGTGTGTGATGAACCCAAACAAGAGCTTGAGATTTGAATCATGATTTACTTAGTGAGCTTGAAATCTACCTTGACCAATGATAGAGCGGAATCTAGTTGTCAAGGCATGCTTTAGTTAAACTTTTGAATTGCCGAGTTTTGTGTGTGGTTAATGCTTAGGACTTGACAAAAAGCTGTGAGATTTGAGCTATGATATTATCATATCTTTATCGATTCTGAGTGGCAAGATTGAGAGCACAAGATCTAGAACTTGAATAAATTCTTTATCTATTTGGCATGAGTTTGGTAACTAAAAAATGATATTAGGCCATCGATTCTTAGTCCTACCTTTCACTCCGGGAGTATAAGGTGGTTGAGAACATTATTTTTACCTTTCATATCTTTGACCCCCGTGATTGAGCTTAATGGTGGTATTTTCTTGGAAATTATTAGGACAAAACTTGGGGGGAATGAGTGTATGAGGGTGAATACGGAGATGAGAGTTGGGTCGGGAATTGTTTATTATTGATGTATTGTAATTGTTGAGGCAATTGAGTTATGAAGTTAAGGATTGATGTGAATCCTAGAAAATGGGCACCGACAAAAATTTTTAGGTGCTTGAAAAGAGAAAAAAAGAAGAAAAGAAAAAAAAAAGGAAAGCACCATGAATGAATGAAATATGATGTTAGAAAAAAGAAAGAAGAAAAGAAAAGTGAGAAAAGAAAGAAAGAAAGAGAAAAAAAAGAGAAAGAAATGTTGTGAATAAGAAGCCTCGGGTTAGAAGTGGATGAAGAAAATAAGTTTGGGGGTTTTGGGAAATTGAGGAGTTTAGTCACTTTGGCCCAAAACCATCTACCTTTTAGTAAGCCACGTTATAACCAAAAACAGAGACCTTCTTGATTTTAGGAGCGAACTCGTTGTAGTATAGTGGTGAGAATTGTTTCAAGCCTATGGAAATTGTGCTCAATATCTTGTGAATGAGTGAAATTTCATCGAGCCCTAAACACGTAAGGGAGTGCTTTCATTTCTTGATCCAACATTGATGAGTGGTTCGAGTCGTTAGTATTAACCGTGTCACAAAGTAAGGATATAAACTCGATTGATTAGAGCATGCCAAGATAACCAAGATGAGTTATGAGGTTGTTTGATGAGGTTTATTGATTGCTTTACTTTGTTTTGATTGAGGACAATCAAAGGTTCAAGTTTGGGGGATTATGATATGTGTGTAAAATGACCTATATTTCGATGTGTGAGCTTGCATGTTTGCATTCATTTTACCCTCATATCATAAGTTTTCGTTGTTCTTTTGTCGTGTTTTTTGTGTTTTGAATGTTGTAGGATACGTTTTGAGCATATTATAGCACTTTTGGATGAGTTTTGGAGGTAAATCGTCCGAGCCGAAGGTTAAAAGGAAGTTGGATCGACCGAGCGGAGCAAAGGAGTGAAGAAACCGGATTTTAGAGGAAATTCTCGGTCGAACCAAGGCAGGCTCGACCGAGCTACTGGACAGAGGCTTGGCTCGCCCGACCCTGCAGTGCTCGACCGAGCCTGCTCTTCAGAGGGTTCGCTCGGCCGAGCCAAGCCTAGCTCGGCCGAGCTAGTGCGGGTTTCGTGGTCTGCGGTTTGTAGCCTGCTCGGGCGAGCCATTGGTGGCTCGGGCGATCGGAGGCCCTGGGAGCTCGTCTAGAAAAGGGGGATTTTCGCGTTTTAAAAGAACTTTTGGTCAGATTTTCAATAACCGTCACAAGAGTTCTCTCTAGATTCATCTCTAAACCATTCCCCATCCATATTCAAGTAGATTCAAGCTAAATTCTTCCAATTTGGTGAGGATCTAGAAGGAAGGAAGGTAGATCAAGTCCAAGGAAGACAACCAAAGGAGATCATACTTACACCTTGATATTTTGTAATGGATTCTCTCATTTCTCTTATTGATTTGTACTCAATTCAAGGTATGAAGAACTAAATTCAATTGTGAGTGTTGTAGAATGGATATTGTGATGAGTTGATATCAAATTTGCTTGTTTACTTTCCTTTGAGGGATTGAATTGCACTTGAGCCTATTTCTTATCTCTTAGGTGTAGGTAATAGCCAACCTTAGAGGTAGTTGACGTGAACGCTGCAGCTAACACGCGTGCGGAATCGTCGTGATAAGTGTAAATTCTTACGATTTTAGTTCCAATCCCTGTGCGGGGCTAGGTCGTAGGGCAATAATTGATGGTCTATTGGGAGTGATCTAGGGGTTAATAACGTAGCTGTTTGCAATTCCTAGTGTCATCTACCGCTAGTTCTCCGTAGCAAGTGGCTAGCGAACGTAGGGTCGATTGCTCAACCTCCTAGGGATTAAAACTTGGTTTACAACATAGTTTGATTCAACTTGGAACAATAGAAATTCGATCAACACTCACTATCTTCTTATTGTTGAACTTGAGATTTTGATCTACCTAAGCAAGTTATTCAATTGTCTTGGCTTGTGAAGTTCAATTACATATTTTGTTAATGCTTTGTTGCTTGTATGTTTGATTACATTCAATTGTGTCTAGTTAAACAAAAACCAACGACTATGTTTTGCCTAGCTATTAAACCTTCAAACAAGTATATAGTTTTCACTTGAGCGAATTGAAAAGTACTCGGATTGATAAAATTTAACGTGAAGATAGTGTAGCATTTCACCGTCATCAACACACCACTACAAGCATAATACATCATAACTTTAACTCATGCATAAAATATATAAATAAAATCGACAAAATTAAATAAAGTACTTGAAAACAATATAGATAAGTGAGTCAAATTACGAGCTTATCACCTGCTGGACTTTAGCACGATGAACCTCTTTGAGTTCCTCAGGGAATATCCCGATCTTAATACTCATATATGATAATCTATGGTAGTTACCAGAACATTCTACACAAGTTGTTGTCACCCAAGATACGGATGTACGAACACGTTAATCAGGCTCTCTACCATGACAAGTTAAAATGACATACAAACTGTGCATACTTCTTAACCTTTGTTAGGATTTAGACTTAACCACATCACAAGATCTTGGTTTTTCTGAAATCAGACAGAAGAACACATCTCACCATGGTCCTATAGATATGCAACCACACATATCAACCTATCAAGTGATCAAGAAAAACCACTTATAGCCGACTAAGGTGCAACCTACACTGATAGACTAATCCTCAAGCTATCTCAATTGTGATATTATTATTTTATATCTCTCTAGGTCAAACGATTTGTATGGTCTTCTGCGATCTCTTAAACACCGTATGATCTCCCTATCGACGAGATATGAGGATACAATTGTTCTTGCAAGTATGTTTGTTCATAGATATGAGATAAGTCAAATCTCAACGATCTCCCTCTTATACTCAAAGCTATATTAGATTATACAATGTGTCTGTTTAGCCTAGCTATTACACCAACCAGTATTAGTGGTGGGCATCTGTTGGTCCCTAACTATCAGAGTCGTCGTGGTGTAAGCTTACAATACCCACGAAATACAGCGGAATAAATATACGCTCACTTGCACTTATGTTATTATCAAAGATAGTTTATCTCAACCTTGACTTAAGATTTACTTGCAGATATACACTAGCAACTTGGTTGCTAGGTTTCAGAATAGTCTCAATCAACAAACAATAAAATAGTAAAAACACAGTCAAGACACAATATTTATAGTGGTTCGATCAATAGATCTATATCCACTCCTAAGCCGAAATGCTAAGAATTCACTAAGAAAGTATACAAAGTACAAGGAATCACCTTTCACGTGTAGTAGGCGGTGAACTTTCGAGCCGACCACTCCACGACTATCCTCCATTACTTCGCAACCCTTAGTTAGCGACAGGTCCAGTCAAGTCAAGGGCAGTACCTTCGTAAAACTTGTCTTTCGCTGATAGTGATGGGATATTTTAGAGTTCTCTCCTGAACTTATATGTTTTTGGCAAAATGCCCGTCGGAGTCAGATCTTGTTAGAAATGACTGTTGGATGCTTCCAAGATCGGAGGGTATCCCAATCATTGAACCTTAAAAACGATTTAATGAACCACTTGAGTGTCAGATCTTGAATGTAGGGGACACTCGGTGGTTGAGAGCTGTAAAGATTCTTCTTGTCTCGTTAATGCTCTCGTGACTACTTTTTCACTTTGTTTGTCTAAGGAATCTCTTGAATATGATTTCGTGAGTAGTGAGTGATTGAAGCAGTAGTCGTCTCTCACTTTTGGACTTGTCTTTTATACTTGGAGAATCTAACTTTGAATCTCCATATCCGTTAGACACAACGGTTCCTTTGTCCAAGAGTGGTTCGACTTTTTCTGTTCTTTCTGGCATCATACAGTGCTTTCCGAACTACTTCGGGAAGTCTTTTGTCCTTTGTATGTACTTTTGTCAGAACGGTAGTGTAGCACTCTTGTTGGTTGTCTCGCTTTGCTAAGCATCTTCTGAATGAACTGCTAACCTTCCCTAGAAATCTGCTAGATGGATGTCGGACTGCTGACTTCTCAGCAGTTGCTCACATTTTCTCTGATTCCTTCGATTCCTGATTGCTAACGCCTTTAGCAATCTGCGCTGTGCTGGCGAATGCTGACTCCTCAGCATTCTGCTACTGCTTAACTGCTAACCTTCATGGCGGACTTCTTTATCTGCTAGGAGCACTTCTAGCAACCTAATCTATTACAACTCAATACTTAGCCTATACAGGACATTACAAGAGTTGCTAGACTATGCTAGAATTCAGCAATGATCGACCAAATGCTAAGGCTTTGATTCAACAAAACCTATTACAAAATTTGATCCTAAAGGGAGAATTACAAAATAATTCCCAACAATTTTCTCCTTTTTGGTGCGATCAAAGCCTACTATCGATTGCTGAGACTTAGTAGAATAAAATCTGAGGATTACAATATTTTTTCTAGACAAACTATCTCAGAATTTTACCCACTTAACGTCTTTAGCAAAATGATTGGTTTTGAATAAAATTCCCCCTCAAAATATGCTGGGAAATATTCTTGCTTAACAAAAGCACAGATAAATGCTACAAGTATAATATGCTAGAAATCCTAACATCTTTAAGAACAACAGACATTTACCAACCAATCAACAACCAATTAAAACATAGTATCCACATTCAAATTTGTTGAATACACTAAAAGTGTACTTCAACTAAGGCACGCACACCAAAAATCAGAAGTGGACAATGAGATTTTGTCGAGAATCTGATGATTTCATATATGATTTTGAAAAGTACAGATTATAGTGAAATCAATTAGAAAATAAGAGAAAATACATAAAATACGAGCTAGAGAGAGATGATCTTAGCTTTGTGCATCAGGAGGAGGCTTTGACTTGTCAATTGAGTCTAGTTTGTTCAGATTCATCGTCATAAATTTTTCAAGACGTGCTTGGCTAGCCGCCCTCTCCTTGGCTTCTCTCTCCAATCTTTTCTCCAGCTGTGCCACCTTGATATCCATCTCTTTTCTCAACAGCTCTTCCTCTTCCTTCTTCAATCTTGCTTGCTCAGCAATCCTTTGTTCTTCCCCCTCTTTGAACGCATCAAAAACTGTGGCGAAAAAGGATTTGAGGTTGGCAGCAGTCTCCTCCTTGTGTGTAGCAACATCTACTTTAAGGACCACCACGTCTGTTTGTACCGTAGAGACGGTTTCTTCTACATGGGTGACCTTGTCTTCGACATGATCAACCTTCTGTTAAACCTCGATGATTGTGGATTTGACTCCAAAAACCTCACCTCGAACCTCAGCAACTTCCTTCCTGACTTCTTCATACGCCTTAGCTTGCTGAATGTCACGTTGTTGCAGGGCAGTATTGATCATAGAAGTGACAAAGGATTGAAGGTTCACTTGAATAGGTTCAACATTTAAGGGAGCATCAGGAATGGCAAGCTCATTTCCTTCTACATGCTCAGGATTTGAGACATGTCCTGAATCGATTTCCATTGTAGCAGACTCTGGAACAGAAACCTCAAGTGCTAGAACACTTTCTTCCCTTGTGTCCGAGTTAGCAGTCTCCTCAGCAGCCACTGCTTTCTCATTCTCCAATGATCCTCCTTCCACTTCTGTGTTAAGGGCCACATCCGAGTCAGCGGCTTGGAGTGTGATAGCGGCCTGGTTAAAGCTTTTCTGTACTGAAATCATCTCAAGATGACGTTGCTTCTTGGCTTCTTCTTGCATGGCTCTTTTAGCAGCCACACGTTCCAGAAGTCTGACTCGCTTCCTCTCTGCATATTCAGCTTTTCTTTTTAGGTAGGCAGCAGTAGAAATTGCTTGTAGTTTGGATAGTTGTATATGGGCAGCAGAACGTTCATCGGGTGCGAAGGCCGATGGAGGCAGCGACTTGGATGCACAGAACATGCGATGAGTCCGAATGGTTTTCAACCTCTCCAGCAACTGTTTATCTGAAAATTGCTTCGTACAAGGCGGTTGATCCATCCAATCATTTTCCCATAGCTCTTCTTTGCGCCAAAAATTCAAACCTTGCCGGGCAATTAAGAGCATTCTTTCCTCAAAGCACAGCTCGTGCATAATGTAGTCATAGGTCTTCCACCTCCTGAACTCCTTGCCTAGCAGCTTGCCTTCTTCTGAATTCTCATCAATTTCAGAAGAGAAGATCTCGGCAATATCCCTCTCCACTTCAGCATTCACAAATACCATGATATCATATCCCCATTGACGTAGATCAGCATTTGCCTCGTCCTCGAAAGAGATAGAAGCGCACCACTGTGCCACTCGCCTCGAGCGAAAGAGTTTTGCAGGCAATCCCACCAATGGAATTCTCAATGTCTCATTTGATGCAATAGGGAGCTTTCGGAGAAGTTTAGCATCGAATACCTCATTGGATTCTTCCTCTGAATCAGTTTCTGAGAAGCAGGTTGTGATGAATCCTTCATCATCGGGATCAGCCTGATCTTCGTCCATCGCCTCATCAGCAAAAAGGATATCATCTTCTAGTCCCTCTTCAGCATGTGCAGTACCTTCAACAAATGCGAATGTCTCCTGTGCAATAGATGGTCTTTCAGCAGATTCCAGAGTCATCTCCGCAGCAGACGATCCTTCAGCAGATTTGGGCACCACCTTCTCAGTGGATGGTCCTTCAGCAGATTCGGGCACCACCTTCTCAGCGGATGGTCCTTCAGCAGATGTCACCGTATCTTCAACTTTCTGCTCTGCTCTTGATGGACCAGCATCCATATCTCTGGGCGGCAAGGCATCCTTGACTTTGGGCGACATGGCCTCATCTGAGCTACTGCTAATGCAAGGTACTCCACTTGGTTCACGAATCTGAACCTTTTTCCCCCTGTTGTGCTCTGTCGCATTGAATGCTCCAGATTGTAAGAGTTCAGCAAGCTCTGCATCAGACATAGCTTCTTCCTCAGGTACGATTGTTCCACTATCATCGACTTTGGGGATGGTGACTGTGATTCTTCCACTTTCCTTAGCTTTTCCTTTCTTAGCAGTCTCAACTGCTATCCTGCTTTCCTTTGCTACCTGTGTTATTGTCTCAGCAGCTTCCTTGGCTACTTGCTCACTAGCAGCCTTCTTTCGAGCATCCCGCTCTTCAACCGATTGCATGACTTGTTCATAATTGGGATCTCTCGCCTCAAATGTAATTCTGTCAAGCTCCTTCTTATATTGCTTTGTCTCTATCACCCTCTTCTCAATGTAACGCTTCCTCTTGGTTGCCCTTACGCCTTTGAGACGCTCCTCAAGGCATCGAGATGATAAAGGTGTATGATCCAACTTCTCTTCAGCAGCCTTCTGCTCTGTTGCTTTCCTTTCAGCTTCCTTTACATCAACAGTCTTAACTTCTTTTTCTCAAGAGATGTAATCTCTGATCTCTGTCTCTTGGGGATTGGCTCAGCAATTTGACCCAAGATGAGTGTTGATTGCTCGACGTCCTTCTTGGCCATGATTTCTTCAATCTTCTCAGTAGGTAGATCACTAAGTTGCACAATCTCCTCGAGATGCTGAAAGCACTGCTCTGTTTCAGCATTCTTGGTCAGAGTAGTTATTTCCTCAGCAGACAAAGGAGTGGCTTGCTGGTGTACTCGATATCCCAAGGCATTTTCATCAACTTCCTCCTCAGACGTTTGCTTCTCTGAATCCACATTAGACTTGCCTGTTAACTTTCAAGGTTTCTTAAAATCAAGAGGTTTGGCCTCTTTCTTTGTCACATGAATAAAGTCAGTACATAGAAGCTTCACTCCTTGATCGACCTTCTTTTTGTTGAAAAGGATCTCCAGAAATTTGCTGATTTTCAAACCAAAGTTGACATTTGAGGAGAATGTCCCATCTACGGACATGTGATCATTCTTACGAGTATGCTCTGCCCATCGCTCGAAGAAGAACTCAGCCCAATTGCCTTTCACATTGTCCGTCAGGGCCATCATAACGACATATTTCTTTGCCGATAACTCAGAATAAGAGCCATCATCACACTGGAACATCTTAATGACCAACTCTGCTAGGATTTTGAAATCCTCCTTCAAGGTGTTGATAGGGGTGGCTACCTTAAAAGGGATAATATGCCCCTTCTTATCTTTTAACTCGCCCGGCCTCTTCCACACGTTCCACCTTCTCTCCATCTCAGCAATATCATTGACTTTATACTTAGATATCCTCTCTCCACAGTTTCGAAGATCAAATATCATCGCAAGTACTTCGGCATTTACCTCAATGATTGTGCTGTAAACAAGGTTTTGAATGACTTCCTTGTGTCATCCATCACAGCCCTAGCATAAAATTCTGAAACCATGTGCGGATGAAAGTGTTCAGGTTCAGCAGACAGGTTTTTTATTACCTGTTCGGTATCAAGGATTTCCGTGATCCAGTCGAAAATGTGAGATTTTGCGAGAGGCATATACAGAATTCTGTCCTTCATGATTTGAGCTAACCGCTTCTGCTCCTTAGTGTGACCGGTCTGCTCCTTCTTCCGAGCCAAAACAACAAGTTGACTGTATGGGATGGAGTCATCAATATCCTCCTTCTTCACAATTCCTGTGAATCCCGGTGCATGTTGCTCATGCAAGGGCGCACCAGTTATCGGTGGAAAGGTAAAATTGGGGGTAGTACTGGATATAGGGGAACGATTACTGGATACTGGGTTTTGGGTAGATGAGGACTCGGGATTGGTAGCCATTTGTAAATAATTTTGAGTTTCAGAGAGAATTTTGGATAGGGTTTGAGTGAGAGGTGAAGGCTTGAAGGTTTGAGAGATTAGGGATTTGAATTTGAATTCGGGAAAAATATGGAATAGTGACGACAGGTCAAGTTTATACCTTTTGTTTTAAGATCCAACGGTTGGGGGAGCTTTCGTATTAGATGCAATCAACGGTTCGGATTCAGCACGACCTTCCGTATGGTCTCCCACTCTCCGAAAAGTGCTCGAGTGCTTTTGACATGGCTCTTCCTGATTCGTCGCAGCCGTCTGCGCACATTAAATGCACCGCGTCGGGTCCCATCAATTTGAACACAAAAACTTCCCGCCTTCGGAGATTGCTGAGAGCTTGGACTTAGCAGACTGCCAGCGTGGAATCCAGCAAGCGCTTGAGCTCAGCATCCCCTTGCTAGCATTAGGTATACTAGCATCCCTTCCCAATCTGTCAGCACTGCTCATGATAGCTGCTGAGTGCTTGGACTCAGCATTTATGATATGTAATGAATACCTTGAGCCTTTTGCCTCCTGACCATCTTTCCTCATTCATGTCGCTGATTAGACAGCAATGCGTATCTATCCATCTCTCTCTCCGCGACTCTTTGAATTCCGAGATATTTTCTGAACCGTCGTGATCTTATGAAGGATTTTCTCGGCCATTCATTATGATAGAGAACAAGAACAGGATTTGCCTATAAATACCACCCTACGTGGTGTCCTTTGATCTCACTCATCTGCCTTTGAACCTTGTTCCTTACATGCAATCTTCCGAACAAACCAACTCTTTCTTTTCCAAAAAAAATATGGACTCTCCACCCAGACTTTATGTTCTGAGAAACCAAATTCTCAACGAGTCTGGCTTATACATAGAGTATGAGTCAGACTTGATGGGTTTTGTATACTGAAAATATTTATTACAATGAGTATACAACGGTTTACTTCTCCTATCTGTTAACAATCGTACATGTATGAACAATGGTATCCTCTTGTCTCACCGATAGGGACGATCATACGGCGTGTTGTAGATCGCAGAAGATAGTATGATCACTTGACCTAGTGAGACATAAACATGATCACAGTCGAGACAGCGTATGAGGATACATCTGTTCGGATGGCTGCGGCATTGTCGGAATAAGTAGTCTGTCTTGGTTACTTGACATGCTGGTACGCAGATGTGGCGTATTGATGGACCGCAGTGAGATATATTTGTCTGTCTGACATCAGCGAATAAAAGATCTCGTTATATTGATTGAGTCCAAACCCTAACGAAGGTTCAGGGGTTTGCACGGGTTGATTGTTGCTTTGACTTGCCTTGGTGGAGAGCCAACACAGCGCACTCGTATATCCGCATCTTGGGTAACAGCAGTTCGTGTAGTACCGCCTGAGACTGAACTTAGGTAACCATATCCGAGTAATAGGATGGGGACATTCCCTAAGGAGCTCAATAACATTCATCGTGCCAAAGTCCTGCAGGCTGATTAAGTTCAGGCACGAGTGATAAGGTTTGAGTGGTACTACTCAGGAATAATAAGATATTAATTAATTGTAGTTAGAGCTTGTCAGAGGCTCCGATTAATTAATGGATGTCCGATAACCTTAAATATGGGGATTCTCAATTAATGCAACCCGTTCTCACAACGTGGTAATAAAGGGGTAGGTCAGTATTAATTCTGTGGTAAAAAAGAATTAATATTAATTAATTAATTGTGTCCTGGGTTGTGGACATGGGAATTAATTAATTTATAGGCCCACTTTATTATTTGCATTAGGTCCCAGGTCTGGCCCAACCAGTGTGCTGAATTGAGCCCAAAATGGCCCATTAGGGTTTCCAACCCTAGGTCTATAAATAGACAGCTCTCTCTCATAAGTTAAAACTGAGTTGAAAAACCCTAAACCTAATAGAGAGAGTGGGCGCCGTTTTTGAAGGGAGAAGGAGGAGAATTTCGATTCTGGTCCTACTCAAGCCACAGATCTACGGAGTCTTCACCAGTAGTAGATCTGACCAGCACCGGGATACAGATCTGAAGACCTGATCTGGAGAACAGATTTCTCTTCTCTTCTTTTTCTATTTTTTGAATTTAATCAAGAAATTAGGGTTCTAATTTCTGTTTCCGCAGATTAAATCGAATTGCGTGGTTAAATTGGTTCTTGGAATTCAAACGCAAAATATCGGTACAGACACTACGGATTTACAGTAATCTCTCAATCCACAATCTTGTATTAAATTCATAGGAGCATGCTAGGGTTTTGAGAAATTTAATTGTGAGCAATATCCATAGATCGATCCGGTTCAGTTTGGTTTTGGTGATTCGGTTCACGTTGAAACCCTACAATTGGTATCAGAGCGAGGTTTCTGATTTATGGCTCTGTTGTTCATAATTAAATTTGATAATATGCATGTATGAATTTGTTGTGGATGTTGGTTTTTGTTCCTCGTGGCAACCCGTTGATTCAGTCCGCGGTGGTTTATCCGTGTAGGGATGAATTGTTTTGTAAAATCATGAGAAAATCTGTGATTAGAATAGATTTGAAAATTGTAATAGAATAGAATTTTTTGTAATTTTCAAATTTATGTAATTGGACGGGTCGTGGATGAAGAACGAAGACGGAGCCGACGAAAGGCCGGGCATGGCAGACGACGGCGAGCGGGCGCGGCCAGCTGCGAGACTAGCGCGCGCGGCGCGCGCGGGCGGTGGACGGCGACGGCGCGGTCGGCTGCGGGGCGGCGGCGGTCGGTGGCGGCTGGCGGCTGTCGTCGGCGGCGGCTGTCCCTGCGACGGTGGCTCGTTTTTTGGTGGTTTGTGCAATCCTGTATAAACCCTAGGTTTGCATTAGGGTTAGGGCAAATCATCAGATCACAAAGGCCTAAAAATCCAAAAGATTTGGTGTATCAAGATTTGAAGGCCCTTGAAGATTTTAGAAGATTTGAATTTATCCATTAAATTCAAAATTCAAATTTGTAATAGATAGATTTATTTTCTATTTATTTTGGGGCCACGAGGAATTTTTGTTTGCATTAATTGTCCTCGTGTGATATGTGATTTATTTATGTGCGCAATTAAGCATGTGTAGATAATTGGAAAATCATGTTTTACTGCTTTTATTATTTACAGCTTTCCAAGCATGCTTATGTGATTAATTTCTTTTGTTGGATTATATTTTGGGAATTTTTGGGCTTGTATTATTACATGCAAAAATTTGGAAAATATAATGACAAAAAGAAATTATGTGTGCGCATAAAGAAACCTTTTAAAAAAAAAAATACTAAGCAGATTTTTTAATTAAAATCAATAGACCTCCACAAAGCGGTCCTAGGCTGTAAGTGTATCTCTCGTTATAGTAAACGTCTACGAGTGTAGCTTGCTAGTTCCCGGAGGTGCATGGGTACGGTTGTTGGGATTTCTAGACAAACAATTTAAATCATGTGAATAGTGGGAGGGCTTTGCGTAAACGTCTACGAGTGTAGCTTGCGTAGACCTCCTTCACAAGTATTCTAGGATTGATTTAAATTAAAGATAACAAAAGCTTTGAGGGCTGTGCGGTATGGTTACGTGCCATGCTAAACTGTCTCTTTTGGCCGGAGTTAAATTTGTGGTTAATTGCTTAGTAGCATCTTAGAATATAATGCAAGAATTGCATCCCTGTTCTTGAGAGATGGCTTGGTCTAAGGTTTTCACTAATTATTAATTTCTAGTGTCAAAAGCATCCTGACATGGTAGTGAAATTAAATGGATTGGGGCTTAAAACCCGCAGTTCTGGTTGAGGGTGACATCGTAAACGTCTACGAGTGTAGCTTGCGGTGGGAACTCTTGGGCAATTAGTGGAAAACATTTGTATTTGATTTATTAAAAGGTTTTCAATGCATTTGTTTTCGAAGTTCAACATGTATGTTCTTATTTAAGATTCTTTATTGTTTCAGATATGTCTATGTCTACTGTCGATCATATACTTGCTCTCAATCCTCTTACTGGTCCAAACTTTCCCGAATGGAGTTTTTGCATTAAACATGTCCTTTATCTGAAAAATCAAGCACATGTTCTTTACATGGATCCACTGCTGCGTTCACATAGAGGGGTATGCAAGCTTGAGCTTGAGTTCTATGATAGATGGGAGGATGCTGATGAGTTCGCCTTTTGGCTCATCACGGGTTCCCTGTCTAGAGGATTTAGGCACAAGTATGAGTATCTCGAGACGGCTGAAGAGCTCTGGAAGGAACTCTCGACAACATATGGGAACGTGGAGCGAACTATTAATTGTAAGCTTGTACACGATCTTGTGTGCAAGAAGATGGTTGAGGATAGTTCGGTGACTGAGCACATGATGTTTGTGGTTGATCTCATGAGACAGTTTACTGTGCGGGGTGGTAATATCAGTGCGCAAGGCGAGATTGATATCATCCTGAATTCTCTTCCGGATTCCTTTGATGACTTTAAGGTAGTTGCTGTTGCAAAGGGAGAGTATGCTCTGCATGAGCTGCTTGAGGATCTTGTAGTGGAGCAGTCTACCATGCGAGCACGGATGCCTGTTCTGTCCGGTTCTAGCACTGGTTCGACAATCTCTAAGATTAGAGACGACGGTGCTGAGAGCAAGTTCACGAAGGCAAACCATGATAGCAAGTCTAGGAAGGGGAAGAGAGTCAAGGTCACTCCTAAGAAGAACAAATGTGCTGGATGCGGAAAGGTGGATTGTCCGAATGCCAAAGGACAAGGTATGCCATTTGCATGTATAACTGTAAGCATGGTTAGAGTTAGTTGTTGCTCTTCCAGAGCTGTAAGCACTGACTTGTTAATCATGTTGTTGTACTTTGCAGGGGACCGTGCCGACAAGGCTGCTGAATGATGGCAAGAAGATACCAAACTGGATGAAGGCAACGTTTTATGACGGAACTTCATGGAGTTTTTCCTTTCCTCATATTTTGATGTTTTAAGTACATTTGAGAGTTTATTTGTGGGCCGTGGTTTATCGGCAGGACAAATTTTATCAACCTTTTATGGATATTTGTTATTTATGATTTTATTATTGGCAGTAACAATGTTATCCGTTGTGTTGATTTGTACTCTTTATGCTACTTCGATCAAAATATGTCCGCAAGTATTGCATGTAATTCATCCGTAATTGATAATCCTAGGAAGAGAAAACTTACTTCTTCTGATGAGGATCTTACATATCTCTGGCACTTGAGACTGGGTCACATCAGCTTAAAGCGGATTCAGAGATTTGCAGATGACGGTACATTGGACCTAGTCCGGGCTGTACCTTATCAAGTCTGCAAATCCTGCATTGAGGGCAAGATGTCTACTAGGCCTTTCAAATCTAGTCAGTCTCGAGCAGAGGAAATGTTGGAATTGATCCATTCTGACTTATGTGGACCGATGTCCACGCAGGCTCGTGGAGGGTACGAGTACTTCGTCACTTTTATTGACGATTACTCAAGGTACGGATATGTTTACCTGCTTCGCTACAAGTCTGAATGCTTTGAGAAATTCAAAGAGTTCAAGGCTGAGGTAGAAAAGAAGGTCGGGAAAACTATCAAGTCGCTGCGATCTGACCGCGGTGGCGAATACCTCGGTAACGAGTTTCTGCAGTATTTGTCAGAAAATGGGATAACATCCCAGTGGACTGCACCGGGTACTCCCCAGCAAAACGGTGTAGCTGAAAGAAGAAATAGGACTCTTCTAGAGATGGTAAGGTCAATGATGAGTTATGCAAACTTACCAATTTCGTTTTGGGGCTACGCATTGGAGACAGCAGCTTACGTGCTTAATGTGGTGCCTTCTAAATCAGTTCCTAAGACGCCTGCTGAACTCTTCCTTGGTCGCAAACCTAGTTTGTGCAAGCTTAGAGTATGGGGCTGTCCGGCACACGTACTGTCGAAGGAACCTGATAAGTTAGAAAGCAGGTCAAAAGTAATGCTGTTCATAGGGTATCCCAGGCAAACGAAAGGTGGTTACTTTTACTTTCCTGAGAGTCAAAAGGTCGTTGTTAGCACCAATGCTAGATTCTTGGAGGACGAGTATGTGAGTAATCACAGGTCAAGGAGTGATATCGTTCTTCAAGAAATTGAGATCGAGAATGCAATTCCAAGGGAAGGGGAACGTGTAGATGTGGGTGTACCTGTGAGAGGTACAGCACCACAGACACGTTCTTCAGTGTAAGGTGCAGGACCACAAGTCACTGCACCTACTACTGACACGGCACCGATGCCTCGTCGCAGTGGGAGAGTTATTTTCCAACCGGAAAGGTACATTTTCATGGGTGAGTCTTCGGACTTGAGCCCAAAAGACGGACATGAGGACTCTGACCCATTGACTTACGAAGAGGCAGTGCAGGACAAGGATGTTGCCAAATGGCAAGTCGCCGTGGATTCTGAGATTGAATCCATAACTGCTATGGATGTATACCAGAAAACTGATTTGTCGGATGACTTTAGGGCCATAGGGTGCAAATGGGTATACAAACGAAAGAAAGGGGCGGATGGAAAGATTACGGATTTCAAAGCCAGGCTGGTGGCAAAGGGTTATAGTCAGAAAGAGGGCATTGACTATGACGAAACCTTTTCACCCGTAGCCATGCTCAAGTCCATCCGTATACTCCTTGCCATAGCTGCGCATATGGACCTCGAGATCTGGCAGATGGATGTCAAAACCGCTTTTCTAAACGGTTACCTTGAAGAAGGTAGAGACATCTATATGCAGCAACCCGAGGGTTACATAAGCAAGGGCGAAGAACATCTTGTCTGGAGGCTTAAGAAGTCCTTGTATGGACTTAAGCAAGCTTCAAGGTCGTGGAACTTACGTTTCAACGATGTGATTAAATCCTATGGATTTGCACAGTTGGAAAACGAAAGTTGTGTTTACCGACTTTGTGTCAGTGGGAGCGTGGTCTTCCTTGCACTATACGTTGATGACATACTCCTATTTGGAAACAACCAGGGAGTGATGTCCGAAATCAAGGTTTGGTTATCTGAACAGTTCCAAATGAAGGATCTGGGTGAAGCTGGCTACATTCTTGGGATTAAGGTCTTACGAGATCGTAAAAGAAGAATGTTGAGCTTATCCCAGGCGTCCTATGTGGATACTGTGATAGCCCGGTTCAACATGCAACTCACCAAGAAAGGCTTGCTACCTTTCCGACATGGCGTTCGTCTTTCTAGTGGGCAGTGTCCTCAGACACAGCGGGAGAAAAATGAAATAAGTCTTGTACCATATGCTTCGGCTGTGGGTAGACTCATGTATGCGATGCTGTGTACGAGATCAGATATCTGTTATACCGTTGGCATGGTAGCTAGATATCAGTCTAACCCTGGACAGGCGCACTGGACTGCTGTAAAGCATATCCTCAAGTATTTTAAAAGAACTAGGAATTTCTGCCTAGTTTATCAAAGTGAGGATTTGTGCCCTGTGGGTTATACGGACTCGGATTTTCAAGGAGACCAGGATGAGAAGAAATCGACCTCAGGTTATGTGTTTACCCTGGGAGGTGGAGCTGTATCTTGGAGGAGCTCAAAGCAGAAATGCATTGCTGACTCCACCATGGAGGCGGAATATGTCGCCGCCTCCGACGCCTCGAAAGAGGGGGTGTGGTTCCGGAACTACCTTTTAGAGTTGGGCGTGATCCCAAGTTTGCCGAGGAGCATCACAATTTATTGTGATAACTCTGGTGCGGTGGCAAACTCGAAAGAACCACGGTCTCACAGGGCAAGCAAACACATAGAGAGAAAGTACCATATCATACGAGAAATCGTATCGAGGGGCGATGTGCTGATTAAGAAGATTGACACTGCTGACAATCTTGCTGATCCGTTTACAAAGAGCTTGCCGCAGAAAGGTTACGAAAGACATATTCGTGAGCTGGGTCTGAGGTGGATGCCGATCACTGATAGTGGTTAAAGATAGCAGACTAGATAGACGGACTGTATACTCTGTAATAGCTTAGTTATGCTTTGAGTATAAGTGGGAGATTGATGGGTTTTGTATACTGAAAGCATTTATTACAATGAGTATACAACGGTTTATTTCTCCTATCTGTTAACAATCGTACATGTATGAACAATGGTATCCTCTTGTCTCACCGATAGGGACGATCATACGGCGTGTTGTAGATCGTAGAAGACAGTATGATCACTTGACCTAGTGAGACATAAACATGATCACAACCGAGATCGCGTATGAGGATACGTCTGTCCGGATGGCTGCGGCATTGTCGGAATAAGTAGTCTGTCTTGGTTACTTGACATGCTGGTACGCAGAGGTGGCGTATTGATGGACCGCAGTGAGATATATTCGTCTGTCTGACATCAGCGAATAAAAGATCTCATTATATTGATTGAGTCCAAACCCTAACGAAGGTTCAAGGGTTTGCACGGGTTGACTGTTGCTTTGACTTGCCATGGTGGAGAGCCAACACAGCGCGCTCGTATATCCGCATCTTGGGTAACAACAGTTCGTTTAGTATCGCCTGAGACTGAACTTAGGTAACCATATCCGAGTAATAGGATGGGGACATTCCCTGAGGAGCTCAATAACATTCATCGTGCCAAAGTCCTGCAGGCTGATTAAGTTCAGGCACGAGTGATAAGGTTTGAGTGGTACTACTCAGGAATAATAAGATATTAATTAATTGTAGTTAGAGCTTGTCAGAGGCTCCGATTAATTAATGGATGTCCGGTAACCTTAAATATGGGGATTCTCAATTAATGCAACTCGTTCTCACAACGTGGTAATAAAGGGGTAGGTCAGTATTAATTCTGTGGTGAAAAAGAATTAATATTAATTAATTAATTGTGTCCTGGGTTGTGGACATGGGAATTAATTAATTTATAGGCCCACTTTATTATTTGCATTAGGTCCTAGGTCTGGCCCAACAAGTGTGCTGAATTGAGCCCAAAATGGCCCATTAGGGTTTCCAACCCTAGGTCTATAAATAGACAGCTCTCTCTCATAAGTTAAACTGAGTTGAAAAACCCTAAACCTAATAGAGAGAGTGGGCGCCGTTTTTGAAGGGAGAAGGAGGAGAATTTCGATTCTGGTCCTACTCAAGCCATAGATCTGCGGAGTCCTCACCAGTAGTAGATCTGACCAGCACCGGGATACAGATCTGAAGACCTGATCTGGAGAACAAATTTCTCTTCTCTTCTTTTTCTGTTTTTCGAATTTAATCAAGAAATTAGGGTTCTAATTTCTGTTTCTGCAGATTAAATCGAATTGCGTGGTTGAATTGGTTCTTGGAATTCAAACGCAAAAGATCGGTACAGACACTACAGATTTACAGTAATCTCTCAATCCACAATCTTGTATTAAATTCATAGGAGCATGCTAGGGTTTTGAGAAATTTAATTGTGAGCAATATCCATAGATCGATCCGGTTCAGTTTGGTTTTGGTGATTCGGTTCACGTTAAAACCCTACAAGACTACATGGTGGCGGAGGCGGTGATGGCCGACCTTCGCCAAAATGGCCTTGAGCAGTTCGTCTGCTCCACTTCCCACCATTTCCTGAAAACACAACTCCAAAACTTCCTTGGCACATGCCATGCGGAGGAGGGCGCTATCTATGGCGTCGTCCGGGATCAGCTCGTCAGGTGGATGGCTGATTCGTTTGCTGCAGACTTCGGCCTTCGCCGGGGTCCGATGTCGGTGTTGGGCTACCGTGGGAGAGAGACGGCCCCAGAGTGGTTGTCATGGGAGAATTGGAAGCATTCTTCCTGGCACAAATTCAGCCCAACCGTATTGGCGTACGACCTCAAAACGTCGTACAAGGTGATCTTTGATGTCGTTAACAACATTATCGTTGGCAATGATCGTGACGACTTGAACTTCACCACGGAGGCGTGGCAGGCGATGATGGACTTCGATGACAGGGTGGAGGTGGACTTGGCGGCTTTCGTCTTTCAGGGCGTGAGAGATTGCGTCCTAAATTTTCCAGAGGAGTCACTTCCTTACGGAATGCAGCTAAGCTGGCTCCTCGAGCAGAGGTTCCCAGACCTTACTGCTGGCCGCTCTAACCTTAGGGAAACCGACTTCTATCCCTTGAGGCCACGTTCGCCTTATTATTTGAAGTTGTCCTCCTTTGTAAATCTATCTTTGTAAATAAACATCGTTTAATGAAGTGGAATCATTTACTTTTATTGTAGTGTATTTACTTTTTGCATTCCTCATGATTTATCTTTGCAAACACTACAACCTTCCGAACTTCGACAAGCCGTCTTAACATCTTTCATATATTCTCGCCAAGTAGTAAATGATTTTGAAAAAAAAAGGTTAAGACTTAAAAAATACCAGACTTTTGCTACGACTATCTGCTGAGTAGACTCCTTGCATCTGCTATATGCTTAGTAGAACCTGCACCTCTGCTAACGTCCCAACAGATTCACCACCTTTGCTATCTGCCTAGCAGAACCACCAACTCTGCTAACTGCCTAGCAGACTATATCATAGCAGAGAATCTCAGCAACCAATAAACGTAAGCTGGGATACACTTTATCTCCATCTTTTCCAGGAATCTAAGAAATCCAGAAAGAATGAGAGGAACGTTTCATTCATCCACAACATCGTCCAATTCCACGAGACCTAACTTGATGCATAATTCTTTGAATCTGGTCTCTGCTAAAGGCTTTGTAAAGATGTCAGCAATTTGGTCTTCTGTGCATATATATCGGACATCGATATCCTTCTTCTCCTGATGATCTCGAATGAAGTGATGTTGGATATCGATATGCTTCGTCCTCGAATGATGAACCGGGTTCTTCGTAATGCACATGGCGCTGTTGTTGTCGCAGTAGATCGGCACACATTCAGGAGAAATACCATAGTCTTGTAATTGTTGTCGAATCCATAGCAGTTGCGAACAACAGCTAGGAGCTACTACGTACTCTGCTTCAGTGGTCGACGTAGCTACATTGCCTCCAGCCTTGCAACTGGAGCAAACGTCTCATCGTAGTCTATACCTTCACATTGCCTGCACCCCTTCGCCACGAGACGTGCCTTGTTCCTGACTACCACGCCTGACTCATCTTTCTTGTTCTTGAACACCCACTTAGTGCCTATGACACTTTGGTGTTCTGGCCTGTCCACTAGGTCCCAAACGTGATTACGCGTGAACTTAGCAAGCTCCTCTTGCATAGCGTTCACCCAATATGGGCACCGTAGAGCATCTTCAACCTTCGTAGGCTCCTCATGTGATATATAGCAGGCTAGCATTGTATTGCCCTGCCTCGTCAGAATGGGATCGTTGATGTCTCCAAGAACATCATCTAAGGGATGAGCATGCAACCATACAGGTTTAACAGGACCTTTAGCATTTCCCTCGCTTGCTGGAATGTTGTCTGCTACAACATTTCCTTCAGCATCCGCCTGGTGCTCAGCATCTAGATTATCAGCAGCCTGATTCTCAGCAACGGGAATGTTAGCATTTGGTACTTCAGCATTTGGAATCTCAGCATCTGGGACTTCAACTTCCAATTGCTTAGCTACGACTTGGTCTGCTGCGGCCTCCACAGGTTCAGCACCATTTATGGTAGCATCTGCATCGTCTTTAGCTGGATCTGGAGTTCTTTCATCGTCTTCATCATCAAGTGATCCTGAAACTTCCAAATTATCATTAAGATAGATTGGTGTGGCCTCAGCATGATCATTAGCATCACTGATCTGGTCAGCAGTCTGGTCACCTGCTGAGTGCGTTGGGATTGGATTGCTATCACTCATAGACTTAGTCGGTTCAATACGCATGTTTTCGAAAGAATTTAAGAGCGATTGACCATGGACATCATTAGTCTCATGATAGCTATCCTCTTTCTCTTTTGTAGTTCTGCGCACCAGAGTAGATTCATAAAAAATAACATTACATGTTATTTCCACAATTCCGGTTGTCTTGTTTAATACTCTATAGCCTTTGTGAGAAGGGTGCCCGTATCCAAGGAACACACCTTCATCAGATTTAGGCTAGAAAGTATTAAGTTTTGACTTTCCGTTGTTATGGTTATAACATGTTGAACCGAAAGCACGTAGATGAGAGATAGAAGGTTTACGACCGTTGTACATCTCATACGGAGTCTTGTTGAATCGATCAGTGATCGCGCTCCTATTTTGAGTGTAGCAGGCTGTCATGACTGCTTCGCCCCAATACTTTGCAGTCAGTTTGGAATCGGCTAGCATAGATCGCACTGCTTCTTACAATGTTCGATTCCTTGTTTCTGCTAGACCATTCTGCTGGGGGGTCCTAGCAGTGGACTTCTCATGTGCGATACCAGCTTCGGCACATAAATCTATTTGAACTCCATTGCAAAACTTCGTCCCATTGTCAGAACGAATCCTCTTTACTATAACTTCCTTGCTATTTTGCTCTTTGAGGATTAGCTCTGGTAGGATGAGCTTACCTGGAGTAGTCATCCACAACCACAAGTGTATATATCTTTTTACTTACAGTGGGTGGAGTGACTGGCCCAAATAGATCCATGTGCAAAAGCTCTAGGATCCTTTCTGAAGTGGCCTTCTCCGGGTTGGATCTGAATGATGCTTTGGTCTGCTTCCCTTGCTGGCACGCTTTACACATGCCTTCTTTGCAGAAAATCTCAGCAGGCAGACCTACAACAAGCTTATTCTTGGCTAGATGGTTAATAGTTTTAAAATTCAAATGATTTAACCTCTTGTGCCATAGCCATGTTGTTTCTTCTTTGTTCAATGCTAAGAAGCATGAATGCTGTTGACCACTTTGCCAGTCAACAATGTATAGGCCACCCTTGTGGATACCTCTTAGCTTCACTTCTCCTGTAACATTGTCAGCAATAGAACAACCAGTATTGACAAAAGATACAGTGTACCCATTCTCGCATAGTTGACTTATGCTCAGTAGGTTCTGCTTGAGGTTGGATACGAGCGCTACGTTGATAGTCCTTAATCCATTTCGCTCGATGCATCCTCTTCCAACAACTTTTCCTTTGCTGTTATCTCCGAACTTGAGTTTGGGGCCACAGTAAATTCTTTGGATGTCTGAGAATAACTCCTTATTCCCCGTCGTGTGTGCGGAGCAGCCACTATCAAGGATCCATTCATTAGATATGTTTGATGTCTTGGAACTTGGATCCTGATCCTGCAAAAGAAATCAAGTTGATTTAGGTACCCGCTTAGCATCGGGTCCTGCAGGATTAGCATGAGTCATGGTTCCTTTTGGAACCCACATCTTGGTGATCTTCAAGATTTTCTTCTTGATCTCACCCTTTGCCACCTTCTCGACCTTCGGATTAATATGCTTGGTATTTCTAGGTCTAGGTGTTGTAGTGTGCTTAGCCTTCCTTGTCCTTGGATATGGAAATGGTTTGGACTCAGGCCTCACATAGGTGTTCCTCCTATGTGGTGTGTACTGCTGGTATGGTGGTCTTATAGTAGTGTGATGAACATACGTGCCCTTAAGAAAGGTAGGGTATGCGATCCTCGCATTGTGAACATAACGCTCAGCATCCCTTTGTATTGCTGAATGTGGGTTACCACATGCTTTCTGATTCTTCTACTGAGGTCCCGCAGATGCATGCTTAGCATTCATCCTTTGGATCCTCTGCTGAGGTCCAGCAGAAGTATGCTTAGCAGACACTGGTTGGATCCTCTGCTGAGATCCAGCAGACGCCTTCTGCCTATACCCATTCTCTTGCTTAGCATTTGAATATTCAGCAATAGTCTTTCCTTTTCTCTTGTCAGCAGTGACATTTCCAGCGGAAACGAATAAGATCGGTTTCTGCTTAGAAGATTTAACATGAGTACTCAATGTCTTTCTAGAAGATTCGCCTACGGCGTTATCACATCCAAGTCAAGATTTATCTTTAAGATGTCTCTGCTGGCTAACAATGGCATTGAGAACTGCCCTGCTGGATGTATAAGTACAGATGCAATCTTCTTTAGGCTTAGTTTTCAAAGCAAGATTCTCTTTTTCTAAGTTTTGAAAATTTTCGGAAAGCTTAGAGAAATCTGATTTAAGTTTCGAAAGCTCCTCACTATCGGACCTTAGTCTTTTGACTTCATCGATCAAAGATTTAACTAGTAAAGTTAGTGAGGTATTCTCTCCAATAATAGAGTTTTTGATTACATACATTTTGCTAAATTCAATCGAAAGCTTTGTCAGATAATCTTCATCAGAATCTGGGAAGGATTCCTCCGATTCATGTATGATTTCTATGCTAGGAATACCATTAAGCTGTACCTCGTGTTCGTCGACGGCTAGAGCCGATTCTGCACTTTGCTCAGTATCAGCATCGACATCAGCATCCGTGAATTGGTCTTCGACAATATTTGCCATTAACACGAGCATGGCTTCTTCATCACTTTTTTCTGAGGAATAATAATATTCCTCATCATTATCTGGAATATCAGGAGCCTCTGTCCTTGTTAGCAGCGCCCTGGTGACTGCTTTAACAGCACGTCTCTCGAATCTCTGCTTCAGGCGCTCTCTTTCTTCCTTGCTGACTTTCGGACATTCATGCTTGAGGTGATCTGGTGAACCACACTCAAAACACGTCCTAGGCTTTCGCTCTACTGAGCGGGGAGATGTTGATGGTTGCCTGGCTTCCTTGACCTCCTTCTCGGCTTTAGCTTCTAACATCAACTTCTGAAGCTTCCTCATCTGCTCCTCTAGCTCGCTGATCTTTAAATCAACAGGTTGGGCACCTGAGGTTGAGACAGCTGTAGGGATTTCTAGTGAACCGAATCACAAAATCCAACTGAACCGGATCGATTTATGGATATTGTACACGATGAAAATTCACAATAAATCCTAGCATGTTCCAATGAATTTAATTCTTAGAATTGTGGATTGAGAGATTACCGTAATTCCGTAGAGTCTGATCCGATCTTTCGCGTTTGAATATCCAATTCCAATTCAATCATGCAATTCGAATTAATCTGCGGAAACAGAAATTAGAAATCTAAATTCTTAGATAAATCGAAGACAAGAAGAGAAAAGAAGAAGTCTGTTCTCCAGATTAGATCTTCAGGGCTGTGTCCCAATGCTGTTCAGATCTGCTACTGGTGAGGATTCCACAGATCTGTATCAGTAGGCTAGAGTCGAAAAATCCTTCTCCTCCCTCTACTGCGTGCGCCGCCCTCTCTCTCTGTGATCTAGGGTTTCAACTGACTTTGAGTGTTATGAAGTGGCTAGGGTTTCAGAGAGTGAGAGGTCTATTTATAGACCCAGGGTTTTATCCCTAATGGGCTATTGGGCTCAAATCAGCATATTTAATTAGGCCAGTCCTGGGACCTAATGCAAATTATAAAGTGGGTCTTTAATTAATTAATTCCGATGTCCACAACCCAAGACACAATTAATTAATTAATATTAATTCTTTTTCACCACAGAATTTATACTGACCTAACCCTTTATTACCACGTTATGAGAACAGGCTGCATTAATTGAGAATCCCCATATTTAAGGTTACCGAACATTCATTAATTAATCGGAGCTTCTGACAAGATCTAACTACAATTAATTAATATCTTATTATTCCTGAGTAGTACCACTCAATCCTTATCACTCATGCATGAACTTAATCAGCCTGCAGGACTTTGGCACGATGAATGTTATTGAGCTCCTCAGGGAATGCCCCCATCCTATTACTCGGATATGGTTACCTAAACCCAGTCTCAGACGGTACTACACGAACTACTATTACCCAAGATGCAGATATACGAGCACGTTACTCAGGCTCTCCACCATGGCAAGTCAAAGCAACAGTTAACTCGTGCAAACCCCTGAACCTTCATTAGGGTTTCGACCCAATCAATATCAAGATCCTGTATTCGCTGATGTCAAACAGACGAATACATCTCACTGCGGTCCATCAATACGCCACCCCGGCGTACCAGCATGTCAAGTAACCAAGACAGGCTACTTATTCCGACGATGCCGTAGCCATCCAGACAGACGTATCCTCATTCGCTGTCTCGGCTGTGATTAGGTTTATGTCTCACTAGGTCAAGTGATCATACTGTCTTCTGCAATCTACAACACGCCGTATGATCGTCCCTATCATTGAGACAACAAGATACCATTGCTACATTTATGTAAGATTGTTTGACATATAGGAGAAATAAATCGTCGTATACTCATTATAATAAATGCTTTCAGTATACTAAAACCATCAATCTCCCACTTATACTCAAAGCATAACTAAGCTATTACAGAGTATACAGTCCGTCTATCTAGCCTGCTATCTCTTTAACCACTATCAGTGGTCGGCATCCACCTCAGACCCAGCTCACGAATATGTCTTTCGTAAACTTTCTGCGGCAAGCTCTTTTTAAATGGATCAGCAAGGTTGTCCTTAGTGTCAATCTTCTTGATCAACACATCACCTCTCGATACGATTTCTTGTATGATATGGTACTTTCTCTCTATGTGTTTGCTTGCCCTGTGAGACCGCGATTACTTTGAGATTGCCACTGCACCAGAGTTATCACGATAAATTGTGATGCTCTTCGGTAAACTCGGAATCAAGCCCAACTCTAAAAGGTAGTTCCTGAGCCAGACCCCCTCTTTCGAGGCGTCGGAGGCGGCGACATATTCGCCTCCATGGTGGAGTCAGCAATGCATTTTTGCTTTGAGCTCCTCTAAGATACAGCTCCACCTCCCAGGGTAAACACATATCCTGAGGTTGATTTCTTCTCATCCTGATCCCCTTGGAAATCCGAGTCTGTATAACCCACAGGGCACAAATCCTCACTTTGACAAACTAGGCAGTAATTCCTAGTTCTCTTCAAATACTTGAGGATGTGCTTTACCACAGTCCAATGCGCCTGTCCAGGGTTAGACTGATATCTCGCTACCATGCCAACGTCATAACAGATATCTGGCCTGGTACACAGCATCGCATACATGAGGCGACCCACCGCTGAAGCGTATGGTACAAGACTCATTTCATCTTTCTCCCGCTGTGTCTGAGAACACTGCCCACTAGAAAGATGAACGCCATGTTTGAAAGGTAGCAAGCCTTTCTTGGCGAGTTTCATGCTGAACCGGGCTATCACAGTATCCACATAGGATGCCTGGGATAAGCTCAATATTCTTGTCTTACGATCTCGTAAGACCTTAATCCCAAGAATGTAGCCATCTTCTCCCAAATCCTTAATTTGGAACTGTTCGGATAACCAAGCCTTGATTTCCGACATCACTCCCTCGTTGTTTCCAAATAGGAGTATGTCATCAACGTAAAGTGCAAGGAAAACCACGCTCCCACTGACACAAAGATGGTAAACGCAACTTTCGTTTTCCAACTGTGCAAATCCATAGGATTTAATCACATCATTGAAATGTAAGTTCCATGATCTCGAAGCTTTCTTTAGTCCATACAAGGACTTCCTGAGCTTCCAGACAAGATGTTCTTCGCCCTTGCGTATGTAACCCTCGGGTTGCTGCATATAGATGTCCCTACCTTCTTCAAGGTAACCGTTTAGAAAAGCGGTTTTGACATCCATCTGCCATATCTCGAGGTCCATATGCGCAGCTATGGCAAGGAGTATCCAGATGGATTTGAGCATGGCTACGGGTGAAAAGGTTTCTTCATAGTCAATGCCCTCTTTCTGACTATAACCCTTTGCCACCAACCTGACTTTAAAAGCCGTGATCTTTCCATCCGCCCCTTTCTTTCTGACTATAACCCTATGGCCCTAAAGCCATCCGACAAATCAGTTTTCTGGTATACATCCATAGCAGTTATGGATTCAATTACGAAATCCATGGCGATACACAATTTTTCACCATCCTTGTCCTTCGCTGCCTCTTCGTAAGTCAGTGGGTCAGAGTCCTCATGTCCGTTTTTCGGGCTGAAGTCCGAAGACTCACCCACAAACATGTACCTTTCTGGTTGGAAAATAACTCTCCCACTACGACGAGGCATCGGTGTCATGTCAGTAGTAGCTTCAGTAACTTGTGGTTCTGCACCTTGCACACGTGTCTGTGGTGCTGAACTTCTCACAGGTGCACCCACATCTACACGTTCCCCTTCCCTTGGAATCACATTCTCGTTTTCAATTTTTGAAGAACGATATCACTTCTTGACTTGTGATTACTCACATACTCTTCCTCCAAGAATCTAGCATTGGTGCTAACAACGATTTTCTGACTCTCAGGATAGTAAAAGTAACCACCTTTCGTTTGCCTGGGATACCCTATGAACAAAATTACCTTTGACCTGCTTTCTAACTTATCAGGTTCCTTTGACAGTACGTGTGTCGGACAACCCCATACTCTAAACTTGCACAAACTCGGTTTGCGACCAAGGAAGAGCTCAGAAGGCGTCTTAGGAACTAATTTGGAAGACAACACATTTAACACGTAAGTTGTTGTTTCCAATGCGTAGCCCCAAAACGAAATTGGTAAGTTTGCATAACTCATCATTGATCTTACCATTTCTAGAAGAGTCCTATTTCTTCTTTCAACTACACCGTTTTGCTGGGGAGTACACGGTGCAGTCCACTGGGATGTAATCCCATTTTCTGACAAATACTGCAGGAACTCGTTACCGAGGTATTCGCCACCACGGTCAGATCTCAGTGACTTGATAGTTTTCCTGACCTTCTTTTCTTCCTCAGCCTTGAACTCTTTGAATTTCTCAAAGCATTCAGACTTGTAGCGAAGCAGGTAAACATATCCGTACCTTGAGTAATCGTCAATTAAAGTGACGAAGTACTCGTACTCTCCACGAGCCTGTGTGGACATCGGTCCACATAAGTTAGAATGGATCAATTCCAAAACTTCCTCTGCTCGAGACTGACTAGCCTTGAAAGGCCTAGTTGACATCTTGCCCTCGATGCAGGATTCGCAGACTTGATAAGGTACAACCCGGACTAAGTCCAATGTACCGTCATCTGCAAGTCGCTGAATCCGCTTCAAGCTGATGTGATCCAGTCTCAAGTGCCAGAGATATGTAAGATCCTCATCAGAAGAAGTAAGTTTTCTCTTTCTAGGACTATCAATTACGGATGAATTACATGCAATATAAAGGACATATTCGATCGAAGTAACATAAAGAGTATAAATCAACATTGCATAATGAATGACATTGTTATCGCCAGTGATTGAAATCATAAATAATAAACATCCTCAGAAAGTTGATAAAATTTGTCCTGCCGATAAACCACGACCCACAAACAAACTCTCAAATGTACTTAGTTCATCAAAACATAAATAAAAGAAAACTCCATGAAGCTCCGTCATAAAACGTTGCCTTCATCCAGTTTGGTATCTTCTTGCCATCATTCACCAGCCTTGTCGGCACGGTCCCCTGCAAAGTACAACAACATGATCAACAAGTCAGCGCTCACAGCTCTGGAAGAGCAACAACAAACTCTAATCATGCTTGCAGTTATACATTCAAAATGGCATACCTTGACTAGCTTTGTTGGCTTGACAATCTTTCCTCCAATGTCCTTTCTTACCACACGTGAAGCACCTGTCCCTTTCAGTTGCCACCTTAGGCTTTTTCCCTGCTCCACCATCCTTCATAGGTATCTTCTTAGCCCACTTCTTAATCCCTTTCTTCCGCTTCATACCTTTCGGTAAACCAGAGAGATTACCAGAAGTAGCCAATGCAACCTTCTGAGGGTTCATGACTGATTCTGCTACCATCAAGTCATTGAGTAACTCATTAAGAGTGTACTCTTTCTTGTTCATGACAACATTCAGTCTAAAACTCTCAAAGGACTTGGGTAGAGAGTTCAATATGATATCAACCTTAGCCTCTCGTCGATACCTCCACCATGCATAGTTAGCTCATCCATGAGGTGAGTCATGGTAACTACTTGCTCTCTCACTGAGGTGCCATTAGTCATTTTCTTACTCACGATTTCCCTCATGAGATTGAGCCTGACAGCTCTTTCAGTTTCCCCATAGGTCGCCTCCAGACTCATCATGATGTCATAGGCGTCCATATGGTGCTGATGCTGCTGTTGTAAGACTTTTGACATAGTGGTCATCATTTAGCACTTGACTACATTATTCGATTTCTCCCACTTGTTATAAAAGTCTATATCCATTTGACTGGATTCAGCAGTTGGCACTTCGGGACGAAGAACTTGCAGAACGAATATATGTTCTTCTGCAATCAGGAAGTATTCGAGATTGCGTTTCCATTCCAGGAAGTTTGGACCAATTAAAGTGTTTTGTGCGATAATATTGATGACATTAGACATCGACATATCTGAAACAATAATGAATCTTAAATATGAACATACATGTAGAACTTCGAAAACAAATGCATTGAAAACCTTTTAATAAATCAAATACAAATGTTTTCCACTAATTGCCCAAGAGTTCCCACCGCAAGCTACACTCGTAAACATTTACGATGTCACCCTCAACCAGAACTGCGGGTTTTAAGCCCAAATCCATTTAATTTCACTACCATGTCAGGAAGCTTTTGACACAAGAAATTAATAATTAGTGAAAACCTTAGACCAAGCCATCTCTCAAGAACATAGATGCAGTTCTTGCATTATATTCTAAGATGCTTCTAAGCCATTAACCACAAATTTAACTCCGGTCAAAAGAGACAGTTTGGCATGGCACGTAACCATACCGCACAGCCCTTAAAGCTTTTGTTATCTATAATTTAAATCAATCCTAGAATACTTGTGAAAGAGATCTATGCAAGCTGCACTCGTAGACGTTTACGCAAAACCCTCCCACTATTCACATGATTTAAATTGTTTGTCTAGAAATCCCAACAACCGTACCCATGCACCTCTAAGAACTAGCAAGCTACACTCGTAGACGTTTACTAGAACGAGAGATACACTTACAGCCTAGGACCGCTTTGTGGAGGTCTATTGATTTTAATTAAAAAATCAGCTTAGTATTTTTCTTTTAAAAGGTTTCTTATATGCGCACATATAATTTCTTTGTTATTATATTTTCCAAATTTTTGCATGTAATTAAACAAGCCCAAAAATTCCCAAAATATAATCCAACAAAAGAAATTAATCACATAAGCATGCTTGGAAAGCTGTAAATAATAAAAGCGATAAATCAAGCTTTTCCTATTATCTACACATGCTTAATTGCGCACATAAATAAATTACATATCATACGAGGACAATTAAGGCAAACAAAAATTCATCGTGGCCCCACAAAATAGGAAAAATAAATCCTATCTATTACAATTTGAATTTTGAATCTATTTGGATAAATCCAAATCTTCTCAAATCTTCTCAAATCTTCTAGGGCCTCCAAATCTTCAACCACCAAATCTTTTGGGATTTAGGCATTTGTGATCTGATGATCTGCCCTAACCCTAATGCAAACCCTAGGGTTTACACAGGATTGTACAAACCACCAAAACACGAGCCACCGCCGCAGGGACAGCAGCCGCCGACGATAGCCACCGCCACCGCCACCGCCGTCGCCCTGCCGCCGATCGCCTCCTGCTACTGACCGCCTGCGTGCGCGTGCGCTACACGTTTCCACGCGCGCCGCCCGTTCTGTCGCCAGTGTCTGCCCGCGCGCGCTGTGCGCACTGCTTGCGCCGCTGGCCGCCCGCGCTGCCGCGCCCGCCGTCGTCGTTGTTGGCTCCGTCTTCGTTCTTCGTCCTCGACCCGTCCAATTACAGATTTAAAATTAAAAAATTACAGAATAATCTATAATATTACAATTTTTCAAATCTATACTAATCACAAATTTTCTCATGATTTTACAAAAATAATTCAGCCCTACACGGATAAACCACCGCGGGCTGAATCATCCGGGTTGCCACGAGGAATAAAAACCATCCACAATACAAAATAAAATTCATACATGCATATTTGAATTTAATTGTGCACAATAGATCCATAAATCAAAACCATGCTCTAATACCAATTGCAGGGATTTCTAGTGAATCGAATCACAAAATCCAACTGAACCGGATCGATTTATGGATATTGTACACAATCAAAATTCACAATATATCCTAGCATGCTCCTATGAATTTAATTCTTAGAATTGTGGATTGAGAGATTACCGTAATTCCGTAGTGTCTGATCCGATCTTTCGCGTTTGAATATCCAATTCCAATTCAACCACGCGATTCGATTTAATCTGCGGAAACAGAAATTAGTAATCTAATTTCTTAGATAAATTGAAAACAAGAAGAGAAAAGAAGAAATCTGTTCTCCAGATTAGATCTTCAGGGTTTTGTCCCAATGTTGTTCAGATCTGCTACTGGTGTGGATTCCACAGATCTGTATCAGTAGGCCAGAGTCGAAAAATCCTTCTCCTCCCTCTACTGCATGCGCCGCCCTCTCTCTCTCTCTGATCTAGGGTTTCAACTGACTTTGAGTGTTATGAAGTGACTAGGGTTTCAGAGAGTGAGAGGTCTATTTATAGAACCAGGGTTTTATCCCTAATGGGCTATTGGCTCAAATCAACATATTTAATTGGGCAAGTCCTGGGACCTAATGCAAATAATAAAGTGGGCCTTTAATTACTTAATTCCGATGTCCACAACCCATGACACAATTAATTAATTAATATTAATTCTTTTTCACCACAGAATTAATACTGACCTACCCCTTTATTACCACGTAATGAGAACGGGCTGCATTAATTGAGAATCCCCATATTTAAGGTTACCGGACATTTATTAATTAATCGGAGCTTCTAACAAGCTCTAACTACAATTAATTAATATCTTATTATTCCTGAGTAGTACCACTCAATCCTTATCACTCATGCCTAAACTTAATCAGCCTGCAGGACTTTGGCACGATGAATGTTATTGAGCTCCTCAGGGAATGCCCCCATCCTATTACTCGGATATGGTTACCTAAACCAAGTCTCAAGCGGTACTACACGAACTACTGTTACCCAAGATGTGGATATACGAGCACGTTACTCAGGCTCTCCAGCATGGCAAGTCTAAGCAACAGTGAACCCGTGCAAACCCCTGAACCTTCGTTAGGGTTTGGACTCAATCTATATCGAGATCTTGTATTTGCTGATGTCAGACAGACGAATACATCTCACTGCGGTCCATCAATACGCCACCTCTACGTACCAGCATGTCAAGTAACCAAGACAGACTACTTATTCTGACAATACCGCAGCCATCCGGACAGACGTATCCTCATACGCTGTCTCGACTGTGATTAGGTTTATGTCTCACTAGGTCAAGTGATCATACTATCTTCTGCGATCTACATCATGCCGTATGATCGTCCCTATCGGTGAGACAAGAGGATACCATTAAGACATACATGTAAGATTGTTTGACAGATAGGAGAAATAAACCGTCGTATACTCATTATAATAAATGCTTTCAGTATACAAAACCCATCAACAACCTCCTTTGCTGGCGATGCTGGAGCGGATCTTTCATGATTATGGAAGGGCTTCATTGTCTTCCATTTGTTGAAGTCTTTCTTAGCAAAGTACGCTAAGTCCTCAGAGGTAGTGGCGGGTGTTGATGAGGTTTTCGCCACTGCTGCTTCATTCCTTTTCGACTGCTGTATGATAAATTCATGGGTTTTGAGTTGAGCAAATACCTCGGATGTAGACATTTGGTTGAGGTCTTTCTCACTCAAGTTGGTCATCTTGACAAACCAGTCCTCTCTTGGGTACAGTTTGGAGATTATCTTGTTGTTCATCTCCCCATTATCGTATTTTTTACCCAGATTGCGGAGGTCTCCCATGATGGTGTTGAATTGTTCTTCCATGGCTTGTATAGATTCACCTGCAACCATAGAAAAAGATTCATATTTGTCAACAACTACCTGTAGCTTGTTGCGCTTCATTTGATCTGTCTCCTGGGAACATTCACAGACGTAGTCCCACATTTCTTTGGTTTTCTTGAAGTCTAGGACTTTGTCGGCCATCAAGGGGGGTAGACAGTCAATGATCAGCTTCATGTCTAGGTATTCTAGCTGGCCCCTTTTCTTGTCTTCTAGAGTTCATTCCTCATACGGCTTTGGTATCATTTCAGAACGTGGTACACATTCAGCAGGTGGGCCAACTGTAGTGTTGACCTTCATGATTTGAATGGGACCTTTGGTTAAGATATCCCCCATCTCAGGATGGATACTTTGAAGCTGGATGGTAGCCTTCTTCTTCCAGGACTCGAACTTCTCTTTGTTGTACTGGGGAAGAGTATGATTCATCATCCTGGCAAGATATATTTCCCTGAGCTAGGCACACAAAATAAAACAGTGACAGTGCAAGGAAATGATAGATCTAGTCTTAAAGTGACTCAAAAGCAGTCGGTCTTTCAACCTCCTGCTCTGATACCACTTGTTGGTCCCTAACTATCAGAGTCGTCGTGGTGTAAACTTACAATACCCACGAAATGCAGCGGAATAAATATACATTCACTTGCACTTATGTTATTATCAAAGATAGTTTATCTCAACCTTAACTTAAGATTCACTTGCAGATATACACTAGCAACTTGGTTGTTAGGTTTCAGAACAGTCTCAATCAACAAGTGATGCGGCTAAAAGTTCAATCAAATTAAACCTCTAACTACACAAGAATAATATTTGTCAAATCCAGGTCCTTCCCCGCTTCGCTCGCTAGAATACCGAGATACTATGGCAAAGTCTTATAGCTAAGCATGATACAATCGTTGAGTAGTTTCTAACAATCTAAGCATTCAATCTAAACCTATGCTAACAATATATGACAAACATTGAATTAAACAAACAATCATCAATTGATCAATACTTCTCCAAATCGGTAGACCAAGACAATCAAATTCTCAAATTAGGAAGATAGGATGTTGATATGAGTGTAGATGCAATCAAATTAGGTTAATCAATGATGTAAACACATTTTAATCCCTAGGAGATTGAGCAATCGACCCTACACTCGTTAACCCCTTGTCACGGCGAGCTAACGGTTGATGATCTAAGACTTGCAAACCATCACGTTATTAAGCCCTAGACCACTCCAAATAGTTCGTCAATTATTGCCCTACGACCTAGCACCGCACATGGATTGGAACTAAAATCGTATGAATCTACACTATTCACGATGATTCCGCCCGTGTATTGGCTGCAGAGTTCACATCAACTACCTCCTAAGCTGGCTCTTACCTACACCTAGGAGGTAAGGAACAAAATCTAGTGCAATTCAAGCTCTCAAAGGAAAGTAAACAAACAATACTCAAACCAAATGATCATGCATCCTTACTCAAATCAACATCCAAAATGAATTAGAAAATCATACCTTTCAATTGTACAAATACAAAGTTGAATTCAATTATATCCATTACAATTTGAAAAGTAGAGATTGGAATCTTCCCCAATTGGATTTGTATGCCTTGATCTACCACCTTGATTCTTCGCTTCTCTTCCAAGGATTGGTGAATTAAGCTCTAAGATACTCTAGAATTTGGATGAATCGTGATAGGAAATGGAATCTAGGAGAAATTCTAACTAGATTTATGAAAAATGACAAAAACACAAAAACACGAAAATACAACCAAAAAACGACAAAAACATATGATACGGGAGTAAAATAGCCTCAAACAAGCATGCGCACACATCGAAATATGGGTCATTTTACGCACGTATCGACAAGCAATAATACAGTAAAAACACAGTCAAGGCATAATATTTGTAGTGGTTCGATCAATAGATCTACGTCCACTCGTTAACCGTAATGCTAAGAATTCACTAAGAAAGTATACAAAGTACAAGGAATCGCCTTTCACGTGTAGTAGGCGGTGAAGTTTCGAGCCGGCCACTCCACGACTATCCTCCGTTACTTCGCAACCCTTAGTCAGCGACAGCTCCAGTCAAGTCAAGGGCAGCACCTTCGTAAAACTTGTGTTTCGCTGATAGTGATGGGAGGTTTTAGAGTTCTCTCTTGAGCTTATCTGTTTTTGGCAAAATGCCCGTCGGTGTCAGATCTTGTTAGAAATGACTGTTGGATGCTTCCAAGATCGGAAGGTATCCCAATGATTGGACCTTAAAAAGGATTCAATGAACCACTTGAGTGTCAGATCTTGAATGTAGGGGACACTCGGTGGTTGAGAGCTTTAAAGATTCTTCCTGTCTCGTTAATGCTCTCGTGACTACTTTTTCACTTTGTTTGTCTAAGGAATCTCTTGAATATGAGTTCGTGAGTAGTGAGTGATTGAAGCAGTAGTCGTCTCTCACTTTTGGACTTGTCTTTTATACTTGGAGATTCAAACTTTGAATCTCCATATCTGTTAGACACAACGGTTCCTTTGTCCAAGAGTGGTTCGACTTTTTCTGTTCTTTCTGGAATTGTACAGTGCTTTCCGAACTACTTCGGGAAGGCTTTTGTCCTTTTTATGTACTTTTGTCGGAACGGTAGTGTAGCAGTCTTGTTGGTTGTCTCGCTTTGCTAAGCTTCTTCCGAATGAACTGCTAACCTTCCCTAGCAATCTGCTAGATGGATGTCGGACTGCTGACTTCTCAGCAGTTGCTCACATTTTCTATGATTCCTTCGATTCCTGATTGCTAACGCCTTTAGCAATCTGGGATGTGCTGGAGAATGCTGACTCCGCAGCATTCTGCTACCGCTTAACTGCTAACCTTCATGGCGGTCTTCTTGATCTGCTAGGAACACTTCTAGCAACCTAATCTATTACAACTCAATACTTTGCCTATACAAGACATTACAAGAGTTGCTAGACTATGCTAGAATTCAGCAATGATCGACCAAATGCTAAGGCTTTGATTCAACAAAACCTATTACAAAATTTGATCCTAAAGGGAGAATTACAAAATAATTCCCAACAACATCCACCATAGTCCCAAGCCACGAACATGTCTTTATGCCTCTGCGGTAAGCACTTTGTGAGTGGGTAAGCTAGCTTGTCCTTCGTGTCAATCTTCTCAATCTACACATTGCCCCTCAATACTATTTCCCTTATGATGTGGTACTTTCTCTCGAATTGGAGAATATCGTCAACATATAATGCGAGAAACACCACACTCCCACTGACACAGAGTTGGTACACACATCTCTCATTCTCCAACTGTGAAAATCCATAAGATCCAATCACATTGTTGAAACATAGGTTCCACAATCGGGAAGCTTGCTTATATTCATGCAGGGACTTTTTAAACTTCCATATAAGATGCTCTTCGTCTTTTAGCACATAACCCTCAGGTTGCTGCATATAGATGTCTTGATCATCTTCAAGGTAACTATTTAGAAAAGCAGTTTTGACATCCATTTGCCAAATCTCGAGATGCATTTGTACTGATACGACAAGAAGTATCTAGATGGATTTGAGTGTGACTACCGGTGAAAAGGTTAATCATAGTTAATACTCTCCTTTTGACTATAACCCTTTTCCACTAGCCTAGCTTTGAAAGTTGTGATTTATCCATCCGCTCCCTTATTTCTCCTATATACCCACTGACACCATATGGCTCGAGACCCATCAAGCAGCACAGACTTATGGTATACACCCATAGTTGTAATGGATTTTATTTCTGAATCCATGACGATCCATCATTTCTCTACATCCTTATCACATACCGCCTTAGAGTACGTTAGTGGATCCGAGTCATTATGTCTGCTTACCAGGTCCAAGTCCGAAGACTCTCCTATGAACATATACCTATCATGTTGGAAAATGACTGTCCCACTGCGACGAGGCTTGGGCGCTGCGTCAACAAAGCACTTTATGGTTCCTCACCTTGCACCGACGAGAGTGCTGGACGTCCCAAAGTCTAAACTTGCTCAAACTAGGTTTGCATCCAGGAAAGAGTTCACTGGGTGTCTTAGGAACCGATTTAGAAGATATCAGGTTCAAAATTTATGAAGTTGTTTCCAATGCGTATCCCCAAATGAAATGGGTAGGCTTGCATAACTCATCTTGGATCTCACTATTTATAAAGGAGTCCTATTTCTTCTTTCTTCCACACTGTTATGCTCAAGAGTTCCGGTGTGGTTGATTGGGATGTAAACATATGATCTGATAAGTATTGCTGAAACTCATTGCCAAGGTATTCGCCACCACGATATGATCGTAATGACTTGATAGTTTTCCCGACCTTCTTTTCTACCTTCGCCCTGATTTTCTCATTACATTCAGACTTGTAATGAAGCAGGTAAACATATCCATGGCATGAGTATTCTCAATGAAAGCGACAAAGTACTCAAAACCTCTCCAAGCCTACGTGGACATGGGTCCACACAAGTTAGAATTGGTCAATCCCAACACATATTTTCTTCGAGCCTTGCTAGCCTTAAAAGGCCTATATGACATCTTGCCCTCGGTGTAAGATTCATAGACTCGATGAGGTACATGTTGGATAGAGTCCAGAGTACCATCAGCCGCGAGTCGTTTAATCTGCCTCAGGCTGATTTGGCCAAGTCTCAAGTGCCAAAGATATGTAAAATACTCATTAGAAGAAGAAAACTTTCTCTTTCTAGGTTTCTCGATATCAGATGAATTGCATATAATACTCACGAAAGATTTATGAAAACAGTTAATGGCAGAGAGAATTAATCATCATTCCAAGACTGATAACATTATGATTGAAGGGATTTGTGAATCAAATCACTTAATCCATTAGCCAAGATCGTTAATTGGAATATAAAAAAAAATTCTACGCCTATGATTAATCCTAGCATGCTCCTATTAATTATGCATAAGAAGGGTTTATGCAGAATACCTGGATTGTAGAACCTGAAGAACGTAGTGCGCAAAGATTTGATCCTTGATCCTTTTCCCGCGCTCCAAAATTTATTCCTAATAGATTAAGGGATTAAATCTTTGAAATTAATTATATTAATTTTGAAAACTGAAGAGAGAGAGAGAAGAAAGAGAACGATCCTCCTGATCTGATCTTCTGATCCGTATCCCAACTCCAATCCGAATATCTGGTGAAGATTCCCTTCAGATTCCTTGCCCGGTTAAGAAGCAGAATTTCCTCATCATTTTCAGATCTTAGTCGATCACACACAGCTCCCAAATCCTGGTTTGCTGTGTTGAACTTATGATCTTGTGGTGTGTTGTGATCTGAGAAACTGAAGCCTATTTATAGGAAATTAAATCACCCACTTCAGCCATAAATATGATGAGACCCTGTACGAGGCTTGGAAAAGGTACAAGGAGCTATAAAGGATGTGCCCCGACCATGGTATTGATTTGGAGATGCAGGTGTGCCACTTCTACGAGCGACTAACCCCTCACATGAAGGAGTTGGTGGATGCTTCAGCTGGAGGCATTCTGATGAAGAAAAGTGGAGAAGAAGGCATCAGGCTTCTTGCAGATATGGCCATGAACAACCATCAATGGCCCACTGAGAGACAAAAGGCAGTCAAAGCAGTAGCTACTACTCTGGAGTTCGATGTGGTTGCCAAGGTCAAAAAGCTCCAGGAGGAATTTAGGATGTGGAGGCCCGAAGAACTGCAACCACAGCCGTATCAAATTCAAACATGGTCATCGTTCCTGTTGAGGTCGATGATATCTACCGAGGGAGTAGTTCAAACACCTCTAATGCAGCTGATGTGAACTATGTCAATGGGGCTACAACAACAACTACCGAGGCAACAATCAAGGGTATAACAATAGTGCTCGTAATCATCCCTGTTTTTCTTATTCTAACCCTTTTGCAGCTGAAAATCCCCCATCAGGATTCAATGTTGGTGCCAGAGGAGAAATTGTGGAAAGTAGAAGTTCGTGCTTGAGGATGTTCTTAAAAAATTCATCAAAAGCTCTAACAACAGGTTCGGCGAGGTGGAGACTATGGTGAAGGGGATGGCGACTCACATGCAACACATGAAAAAGCACCTTCAGATGCTCAACACGCAGTTGAGTAAGAATGCCACCACCTTGAACAATCAACACAAGCCCGGTCAGCTCCCCAACACTACAAAAATCAATCCGGACAAAGAAAAATAAGTTCATGCTATTTCTCTGAGGTCCAGTACAAGGTACGAAGCTCCGAGGATGAGTTTTGGGTGAAGAGGAAAAAAATCCCATAGAAAATACCTCTGTATCAACCGACACAAAGGGTCGATAGAGAGGGATTTCAATCGATAGAGCAGACAGCTCAACATCCGGGGTTTTGGGCAACGCAACCATGTTGATCGACACCCCATGTGTCGATAAACATGGAGTTTCTGAGGCTGAGATCGACATGCAGGCAGGACGACCGACACAAAGGGTTCCTGGGGCTGAAATGTTTAAAAACAAAGCTGATCCTACTGCTTCGATGCCATTCCCTCAAAGATTTGCAAATAATAAAGAGGATTCAAAGTTTGCTTGATTTGTGGATAACCTCAAGAAAGTACATTCCTTTGATCGAGGCTCTCCGAGAGATACCCAGCTACATGAAGTTCCTGAGGAAACTGGTGAGCGAGAAAAAGCCGGTATTGGAAAATGAGACCATTTCAATTAATGAGCAATGTGTCTTCTTTTGCAAAAATAGATTCCAATGAAGAGGTCTGATCCGGGGTTCTATTCCATTCTGATCGAGATTGGGAGGAGAGAGTTCCAAAATGTACTTTGTGATACCGGAGCTAGCTTAAACTTGATGCCATTATCGGTTTACAAGAAGATACAGATTAGAGAGATGAGGCTGACCACGATTACTTTGCAGAAGATGGACTGCTCTAATTCTTGGCCGAAGGGGATTGTTGAAGATGTCTTGATTCGAGTTCGCCATCTGATCTTTCCTGCCAACATCGTGGTTTTGGAAATGAAGGAGGAGCAATGGATGCCAACGATACTTGGGAGAGAATTTCTGAAAATAAGTGGGGCTCTAATCGATTGTCGGGGGTGGAGAGATTACACTAAGGGGAAATGATGAGACGATTACTTTTGTAATCGATAAAAGTCAGAAAGAAGTTGCTTGCAACAAGATCTCTACCACTGAATAAGAAGACTTAGAGGAAGCTGCTGAGATCAAATGGGAGCGAGGAAATGAGATGGAAAAATTGCCAATTACACCATCTCCTTTCGAGCTCACTACTATCATCAGTGATTGAATGGTCTACATGATAGATGCAAGGGGCGGTGAGTCTGAACCCGACCAACTTGGTGAGAAACAACATCGTCGAGCCTCGATAATAACTAAGGCACTGGATGGGAGGTAATCCATTATTTTAATTGATTCCCTTCTGTTATTCCTTAAATTTCATGTTATGTTCTTTTCCCTTTCTTAAAAAAATTAGGAGCCTCTGTATCGATCAACATGGGCAAACTTCAACCCTGAGGAGGATCGATAAGAAGGCTCAATGTCAATCAACACCCGAGGTGTCAATCGACAAAGAGTGCTAGCAGCCACAAGTTCCTATCGCTCGAGTTCTACTGCTCCGAAGGATAAAAAGTTGGTGTTTGAGACCAACACTAAGGTACTATTTCAAACCCTAGTCCGATTTTCAAACTTATTCCCTCGGAGAGTTGAATAAGTTTGGGGGGAGGAAGATAAGGGGTTAAAACTATTTTCTACTCTTTTATTTATTGCTTTCAGTTAATTTAAATTGATGACTAGTTAATTTTTTTTGCATAATATCTGCATTTGTTGAAAATTTTTGTGATTTGGTGAGAACATTTGTGAGCTATGATAGAATCCTAGCGAGAATGTGAGATTTGAATAGATTGACATTTGTGTGAGTTTACTGTGATAGTAGTTGAGAATGTCTATGAATGTAGAAAACCGTATGATCAACTGATTTGAAACTTCATTGGCATGATGTTTGATGATGATTTGATGTTTACTATGGAAGAAATTAATGTCCCAAATGTGAGATTTGAGCTTTAATTTGATTGTGAGTGTGTCTGCATTATTGAGTATCTCTATGACTTGCTTTGTTTCTGTTTTGAGACTGCTAGTGTGCACAATTTTAAGAAATTATTTTAGGTCATCTTTGTTTAGCCTATATTCCATACACTGTCCTATTTGAACATTTATCCCTTGCTAGTCATTTTGAGCCTATTTATTTTTCTTTCTTTATCTATGGGTTAAGAAAAGTGATAGGAGGATCACTATTGTCTATGAGAGTGGGTATGGGGATTGTTTGAGGAAGATAAGAGATTATTAGAAGGATGAAAACAAAAGAAAAAGCTGGGCTCTAGAAAAGAAAAAAAAGAGAAAAAAAGAAAAAAAATAATATATATGTGTTTATCCTATAAGCTTGTTCCAAAACGAAAAAAATACATCAATTGTAAGAGCATAAAAGGAGTTGGAAAGAAAAAAAAAGAAAAAAAAAAAGAAAGAGCCTTTGTTTGTATTTGAAATCTAAGGAGAGTGGTAGATATTGATAGATGGTGGTTTAGATTGGTTGAGTATGCACAACTCAATTGATTTTAGTCACTTGGCCATATATTTCCCTACCTCTCACTAAAAAGCCTAAATTACAACCTAAAATAAACTCCTTTCTTATATTAGACTTGTGTGCACATATTTGCAATGGAAAAATTAGAATATTTGCAAACCTATGGTAGAACTAGATTTGCATGACTTGTGTGTTCTCATAATTATGCTAAACACTTGGGTGAATAAGTGAAACATTATCCTTGTGAGTCTTCCATGGTTTACAGATTTTCTAATTCTTACAAAGTGTTGGTGTGATGTGGATTTTCGAGTGATGAATCTTGTAAGGCATTGTACTTCTCTTGTACTTGAACTTTTGATTCATTCTTTTTGTTAATTGAGGACAATCCCCTCTTCACCCTTCCTCCCCCCCCGGGGGGGGGGGGGGTCGATAAGCTCGTATTTTGCCTCACTTATCACATTATTTTTTTTATTTCGTGCATTTGCATTAGTTTAGAGTCAATAATTGAGCATGGGTCTTTTATAGAGGATTTTACACTTGTCATGGTGAGTTTTATAGGTATTTCGGTAAAAAATGTGCTTAAATGTTGAAAAGAGCCGGAATGAAGAAGCTGCTATTTTGATCAACACACGGGATGTCGAACGACATAGAGGTAGTTGTCGATCGATGCAGACAAATGGAGATGGCTCGACATTGACATCCACGTCGATCGACACCCTGGGTGTTGATCGACACGAAGGATAAATAGCAATCATGATGAAGGATTGAAGTGGAGATCGACTTAACAACCATGTCAATCGACAGGCTGGCAGTCGATCGACATCGAAGATAGAAAGGCAAAAACACGTCAGATTTAGATATGTTCCTTCTCAAGCCTAATACCTTATAAAGATCTAATTTCCTCCTTTAGAAATACAACAATTTGACTCGAATTTTAGTGTTAAGTTATTAGAGTTCTTTTTCAGGTATTCATTATTTACTTTAGCATTCAGATTTCCTTTAGTTTTTCGAGTTTATTTACTTTACTACTTTGGACTTCGAATATATTCAAGCCTTTAAGATTCATTTTCTTTATGTTTCAAGTAAGTTTAATGCAATTTTATATGTTTGTTTCAATGGTTGTTTTTTGCATGTCTGGCTAGAAACCCTAACAGATTCTAGGGTTTTCACGATCCTATTTAAATCCAACCCTTATTAATTGGTTCAAATTCTCTGGTTTTGATTCTAAAAGCTATTTTCAATTGAGGGATCGAGAGATGAAAATTGGATTAGATTGTTAGTTGTTAATTTGAGACCGAGAGGAGATAATTAACAATAGGAAGAGGGAATTCGATATAATTGTTTTCTATCTCAAAAAGAAGATTCAATTGTAGGTTTTAATCTGCATGTTTATCGAGATTGACTAGTTTGTGTTATTGAGACCCAAAAGGTAAAATCCACTTGCTAGTAATCTAGGTTTTAACTGCCCAACCCCAGGAATTACTTCCAGTTTATCAGATTTTCCACCATAATATTATTTGGGTTTGGATTGATTGTTTTATGCATGTTGATTGGATTGGTCGAATTCCCTGGAATCTATGTTTTTATTTATTTGATTTTATTCAAAAGTTATTTTCTGATTGAAAATAGAAACCTTCTCTATTTTGGATTTGCTTAAACAACGAGTTGATAAACTGTGTCCAATACATGAAGTATTGTCGTTGCACTTTTCCCTTGGGTTCGATAACCTTTGATTCACTATAAATTTATTTGCTCGTTTGTGCTATAATTGCATGCAATTTTAGCATCCGATCGAGGCTGAGTGGTGCGCCCATACTCTGAGGAGTTGCGAAGCGATGAACCAAGCAAGGACCAGGCGAGTGCGCTTGTGGATCGGTGGGCGGGGCATTTACCGACAAGCAATAGATCGTAGGAGTACCTGTAAATGTTCTAAGTTTAGTGGATTACCAGACCAAGTGTCTGAAGAGTGGAAGTAAGACGGTTTAGTCCGAACCACTATAAATCTTTTTGTTGTTTACTGCTTTATTTTTTTTTGTTATTATAGCTTTAATTCAATTTGAAACCCAACACTCAAGTGTTGGAGTATATCAAGTTAAAGTAAACTTCAAGTACCTAAGTGTTTTGAACAAACCAAGCTGACATGTCACCCTCAGCTGGGATAAATGCAAGATACCGAACTAATCATAAAATTTTCTGCTGCACATATATATTATACTCTGATAACCCGGGACCAACAATTGGTATCAGAGCGGTCAGTCCTTACAAACTGGTCATTTTGAGTCGCTTAGGATTGGTATCCATTTCTTGCACATTTTCTTGTTCTTTATAGCTCAGGTATAGAGATGATGAACATAATAAAGCTGACATCGTACAACCTTGAAAAGTATGAGATGTGGAAGAAGAGATAATCCATCCAGCTAAAGAGCATACATCTAGAAATTATAGAGGTTCTGGAGAAGGGGCCGATAAAGATTACAAAGACCCTTCCAGCTCCACGAGATGTAGGAGCAAGAATCATCGAAAAGTCTTATGAGGAATGGAGCTCTTATGACAGAAGAAGGAATCAACTCAACTTTGTAGCTCTAGAAGCCATATTGCCTTCTCTTCCAGACGCCTTGGTGGAGGAAGTCACACAGTTCAACACTACCAAAGAAGTATGGAGCTACCTTGACACACTCCGCCACAAGATTGATCAGATGAAGTGCAACAAATTGCAGGTTTGTGTGGACAAGTACGAGTCATTATAGATGCAACCTGGAGAGACCATAAAAGCAATGGAAAAGAGATTAAACGCCATCACTAACGAGTTTAAGGCACTGGACAAGCCTTATACATATGCAGATCTAAATGCTAAGATCTTGTCCAAAATGCCTAAGGAGGACTGGTCCGTCAAGACTACCGCCTTAAAAGAAAAAGATCTATCTAAGATGACGACTAAGGAACTGTTCGCCCAGCTGCAAGCCCATGAATGGGATATTCAAATGGTGAACAAAAACGAAGCCATGAGAGCTGCCAGGTCACCAAGCCATCAAGCTGAAGATGCGGCCTACTTCGTTAAGCAAGATTCCATGTGGAAATCGAAGAAACCCTTCCACACTGACCGTCCAACTGGTCAGTCTAGTTTAGTTTAAGAGAAACCAACGACATTTGTCACTCAATCTAAGGAGGAAAAGAGCTCTATTGTGGAGCTTGAATAACAGATGATGAAATTTTCCAAACTCCTTGAAAAGGCCAAAGGAAAGAAGGAAGCGATTGACGCGGATGAGAAACAGTTCATGTTCACCCAGAGCGTGCTTCCAATGTGGATCATCAGAACATCTCAAGTTTGAATGTCCTTCTGTAGATAAGAAAGAAAGAGTGAGACTTCAAAAAGTCTTTGAGTGTTGAGCATCAAAGGCCATAGCACAAGCCATGCTAACCAGAACAGAGATACCAGACATTCCCGACCATGATGAGGACTACTCATCTGACAAAGAAGCTGACAATGAAGCACTTCCAGCATTTTTAGTCGCAATAAGAGAAGAAGTTGAGGATGATCTTGAAGCTAAAGTGGAGACAACCCTCATTGCTTCAAGGGAACATGTAAATAACTCACCTATTATCATTCATTCAACATATGTTTTTGATGAATCTGAGTCATACTCTTCTGATTCAGAGAAAATCACATAAGACATTTTATTGCATGAATTTTAGAAATTTTATGAAATTAAAAATGTCTTAGCTGCTGAAAACATCTCACTGAGATCTAAAGTCTCCATTTTGATTGAGGAAATTGCAAAATCTAGGTTTGTCAGTGAGGAATTAGAAAAATTGAAGGAAAAACACTCAGCACTGTTCATGAATTTTAAAAATCTAGAATTTAAGTGTAAATCCTTGAATATAGCCATCCTTGAGCAAGATGAAAAACTCTATTTTTTTTTAAGAAAAGCTCAAGAGGGCTTGATGAAGTCATGCAAAGCATGAGAGAGCCTTTAGATAAGTCAGGTTTAGAATATGAAGAAAATTTGAACAATGATAAACCTGCACCTTCTTGCACTAAGACACATATTGTTTTTGTTAAAGAAAACCTTAGTACACAACCTGAGTCAAGCAATCGAGGGGTAGCAACTCAATCACCAGGTCATACTGGTAGTACTAAAAGTTGGTTAGCCAACAGCCTCAAGCTGACGGATCAGAAAGAGAAAAGTAATTCCAAGGCAAAAGGTAAGCTGGTCATACAGCAAAAACCTAAGCTGGCAAAATCTCATACTGACAGGAACTCAGTACGATCTCAGAAGTTGTCCAAACAGTATCTTCCCACTGCGAGGAAGTTAACTCACTTGACTAGTTAAACTAAGCAGTCAGTAGTACATTCTGTGAGGAAGCTGAACACCCAACCCGGTTAGTATACTATCCGGGGAACCAAATCTCAAGTACATCTTGAGAGGAGGAGTATACCAAGTAGGGGGAACACCTACTTGAGGCCAAAGCCAATTCATGATTCTCAATTAAAGGTTATGAAGGCTAACCAGGGTGGTTCACACTTGTGCAACAAGTTGCCATCAAGGTATTCACATCCAGAACACATTTTCCGAGGTTCTCAAAAGAAAAGCAATCACAAGAGAACATCACACACCGCCACACCATCCAAATCCAAAAATATGCATTATTTCAGAAGACAGGGAAAGGTTGTTACTTATTACAACAATAGCCCACAACTGTTATCAGGATAAAAAAAGTGTGGATTCCGAATGGGATGATCACACGAGCTAATCCTGTAGGATCCGTAGAGACACGGGGACCTAAATGTTAAATTTTTGTGAATGCAAGAACAGGTACAGAAGGACAGAAGTGAATGGATCCTCGACAACAGATGCTCAACTCACATGACAGGAATTTGAGAATTCATTTCAGAGCTAAATATGATTTGAGGACCACCAGTGTTGTTTGGTGACAACTCCAAAGGAAAAGTAATTGGAAGAGGATGCATTGAGCAAAATGGGTTGTGAATCATAATTGTATCACTTGTCATAAATCTGGACCATAATTTACTTAGCGTCAGTCAACTCAGCGAGAGTGAATATATTATCTCCTTTGAGGAATCTGACTGTCAGATCAAAGATAAGGATCCTGGAGACATCAAGCTGAGGGAAGTTCACAAGGGTGGACTCTATGTAGTAGACTGGCTGAGTGGGCAGACTTGTTCATGCTTTATTGCCACCAATACATCAGAGTCAAACTGGTTGTGGCACAAGAGACTAAGCCATCTAAAAATAATCAACTATTTGGCTAAGCATGGCTTGGTAAAAGGATTACCAATCGGAGTGTTCAAGAAGGAAGGAGTATGTAAGGTTTGTCAGCAAGGAAAGCAGATAAAGGAATCCTTCAAGAACAAAGCAGTCATCCCAAGCACTACCCGAGTGCTGGAGTTACTTCATATGGACTTGTTTGGTCCTGTAACTCCCCAAACCATTAAAGGAAAAAGATTCCTGCTTGTAGTGGTAGATGATTACTCGCGCTATACATGGATCAAGCTTCTCGGAACCAAGGATATAGTGAAGATCATGCTGCCATAATTGATCATGCGAGTATAGAATCAACGAGAGACTACAATCAAGAGGATCATATCAGACAATGGGACAGTGTTTTGCAATGGGCCTCTAATGGATTTCTGTGCGGAAGCTGGTATCGGGCATGAGCGTTCTACTACAAGAACTCTGTAGCTGAATGGCCTAGCAAAATAAGGAATCGAATGCTAAAGGAAGCAGTTCAAACCATGCTGACCAAGACCAGTCTAGGTGAGAGATTTTGGGGTGAAGCATTGATGATGACGTGCTACACTCAAAACAAAAGCGCCATCAATGACATACTGTAGAAGACCCCATATGAAGTATATCTTCCTTAGCTCATCTACGTGCTTTTGGTTCACCATGTTATATTCGCAAAAATAGTAAGTCAAAGTTGATTACTTTCTCTCCCAAGGCTGATGAAGGTGTGTTCCATTGATATGGGCACCCATCTCACAAGGGATATCTAGTATTCAATAAAACTACCAAACTTGTGGAAATAACATGCAATGCTATTTTTGATGAAGCTACTTTAGTGCGCAGGACCATGAGAGTTGGAAGAGAGACTTCCTGATATCAATGATGTCAATAAATAGTCGAACACAAATGCTTCCAATACTAAGCTGACTGTTACGACTAGATCTATGAAGGATGTAACCCCTCAATCAACACCCTCGATTGACCATTAGGCAGTCGATAGGGTTAATGATGCTAACGATCATGCTGAGACCTCGAATCCCACATTCCTGAGAGAATGCACAAATCAAGGGGGAATTCAAACTGGTGTCTTCCAAGTTGACAATGCTATAGAAGAATATGAAGACCCAGGAATCAGATTGGTAATGTTGAAGACCAGACTAAAGATCAAGAAGCGAGGATTGAGGACACATAAGCTCAGACTGAAGACGAAGCTCACACAGAAGATGATATTCAGAATCAGTCTACTGTCTCATCTGACCAAGGAATCAATGATGAAACATTGAAAGAAGAAATCATTCTTGAAGATCAATCTCTTTTAGAAGTGTTGGTCACAGGAGTACACATTGACGAACCTTTCACTCAACCCATTGAGGTCAAAGAACTTCAACAACCCAAGTGACTTCGCAATCATCCAGAGGAAGTTGTACTGGATGATATCGCTAGTCCAGTTTGAACAAGACAAGGCAGTGCATTGTCAACTAGAGTAGCATATGCACTTTAATCAGCTGACTGGATTAATGCTATGCAAGAGGTGATGGGTTTTGTATACAGAAAGCATTTATTACAATGAGTATACTACGGTTTATTTCTCCTATCTGTCAAACAAACTTACATGTATGTAACAATGATATCCTCTTGTGTCACTGATAGGGACGATCATACGGCGTGTAGTAGATCGCAGAAGACAGTATGATCACTTGACCTAGTGAGACATAAACCTGATCACAATCGAGACAACATATGAGGATACGTGTGTCCGGATGGCTGCGACATTGTCGGAATAAGTAGTCTGTCTTGGTTACTTGACATGCTGGTACACAAGGGTGGCGTATTGATGGACCGCAGTGAGATGTATTCGACTGTCTGACATCAGCAAATACAAGATCTCGTTCTTAATTGAGTCCAAACCCTAACGAAGGTTCAGGGGTTTGCACGGATGGACTGTTGCTTTGACTTGGCATGGTGGAGAGCCTAAGTAACGTGCTCGTATCCGCATCTTGGATAATAGCAATTCATGTAGTACAGCCTGAGACTGGGTTTAGGTAACCATATCCGAGTAATAGGATGGGGACATTCCCTGAGGAGCTCAATGACATTCATCGTGCCAAAGTCCCGCAGGCTGATTGAGTTCAGGCACGAGTGATTAGGATTGAGTGATACTTCTCAGGAATAATAAGATATTAATTAATTGTAGATAGAGCTTGGCAGAAACTCCGATTAATTAATGAATGTCCTGTAACCTTAAATATGCGGATTCTCAATTAATGCAACCCGTTCTCATAACGTGGTAATAAAGGGGTAGGTCAGTATTTATTATGTGGTGAAAAAGAATTAATATTAATTGATTAATTGTGTCCTAAGTTGTGGACATGAGAATTAATTAATTTAAGGGCCCACTTTATTATTTGCATTAGGTACCAGGTCTGGCCCATTTATATATGCTGAAAAAGGCTCAGTAGCCCATTATGGTTAAAACCCTAATTCTATAAATAAACAGCTCTCTCTCTTTGAAACCCTAGCCACTTCATAACATTCAAATCAATTGAAACCCTAGGGAGAGAGAGAGCAGTAGCAGCGCCAGTGAGAGGGGAGGAGAAGGAAATTCGACTCCGGTCTTCAGTCTACAGATCTGTGGAATCCTCACCAGTAGCAGATCTGAACAGCATTGGGATACAGCCCTGAAGATCTAATCTAGAGAACAGATTCCTCTTCTTTTTTTCTCTTTAATTAAATCTTGAAATTGGAACCTATCTAATTTTTGTTTCCGCAGATTTAATTAATATCACGTGGTTGATTTGAGTATAAGAATTGAAACGCGAAAGATCGGTACAGAGACTACGAAATTAAGGTAATCTCTATTATCCACGCATTAAATTCGTAGGAGCATGCTAGGGTTATGTGAATTGATATTGTGAACAATAAACCATAAATCGATCCAGCTTATTTGGATTTTGTTATTTGGTTCACGGATAAATTCCTACAATTGGTATTAGAGCCATGTTTCTGATTTATAGCTCTGTTGTTCATAATAAATTCATTAATGCATGTATGAATTTTATTTTGTCGTGGATGGTTTTTGTTCCTCGTGGCAACCCGTTTGATTCAGCCCCCGGTGGTTTATCCGTGTAGGGTTAAATCTGTTTTGTAAAATCACGAGAAAATCCTTGATTAGATTAGATTTGATGAAAAATTGTAATAGAATAGTTTTTTGTAATTTTTATTCAAATCTGTAATTGTACGGGTCGGGACGAAGAACAAAGACGAAGTCGATGGACTGGGTGGCGGCGGCAGGAGGATGTGCGCGCGTGCGGCCACAGGAGGACGGCGGCGCGGCTGCGGGCAACGACGCGCGACAAGCGAGCGACGCCCGCGAGGGCGCGCGGCGGCGGCAGCAGCAGTGCTGTAGTTGGCGGCTGCTGTCCCGTCGCGGTGGTTTGCGATTTGGTGGCTGGTGCAATCCTGTGTAAACCCTAGGTTTACATTAGGGTTTGGGGCTAATCATCAAATCACAAAACCCTGGAATATTTGAAAAAGATTTGGGTTTATCCATATATATTCAAATTTCAAATTATAATAGATAGGATTGTTTGCCTCAATTGTCCTCGTATGATATTTGATTTATTATGTGCGCAATTTAAGCATGTGTACATAATAGGAAAAACATGATTTACTGCTTTTATTATTTACAGCTTTCCAAGCATGCTTATGTGATTAATTTCTTGTTGGATTATATTTTGGGAATTTTTTGGGCTTGTTTAATTACATGCAGAAAATTGGAAAATATAATAAGAAAGAAATTATATGTGCGCATATAAGAAATCTTTTTGGTAGAAAAATACTAAGCTGATTTTTTAATTAAAATCAATAGACCTCCACAAAGCGGTCCTAGGCTATAAGTGTATCTCTTGCTCTAGTAAACGTCTACGAATGTAGCTTGCTAGTTCTTGGAGGTGCATGGGTACAGTTGTTGGGATTTCTAGACAAACAATTTAAATCATGTGAATAGTGGGAGGGTTTTGTGTAAACGTCTACGAGTGTAGCTTGCATAGATCTCTTTCATAAGTATTCTAGGATTGATTTAAATTATAGATAACAAAAGCTTTAAGGGTTGTGCGGTATGGTTACGTGCCATGCTAAACTGTCTCTTTTGGCCAGAGTTAAATTTGTGGTTAATCGCTTAGAAGTATCTTAGGATATAATGCATTAGCTGCTTCCCTGTCCTTGAGAGATGGCTTGGTCTAAGGTTTTCACTAATTATTAATTTCTAGTGTCGAAGGGTTCCTGACATGGTAGTGAAATTAAAGAATTGGGGGCTTAAAACCCATAGTTCTGGTTGAGGGTGACATCGTAAATGTCTACAAGTGTAGCTGATAAGTTAGTATTTTTACCAACTTATCTGGTTGTTCTTTGGCTAATTGAGTGATGTTTAGATTGTTTTATGCGTATTTTTGTGCATGAATTGGCTTTGGTGCTCGTAATGTCGTGATTGATGAATTATGCAGGTTTTAGTCGGAAAAATAGGAAGAAGCAGGAATTGCTCAAGGTACCAGGGCCACGTCGATCGACGCCAAGGGTGATGGGTTTTGTATACTGAAAGCATTTATTACAATGTGTATACAACGGTTTATTTCTCCTATCTGTTAACAATCGTACATGTATGAACAATGGTATCCTCTTGTCTCACCGATAGGGATGATCATACGGCGTGTTGTAGATCGCAGAAGATAGTATGATCACTTGACCTAGTGAGACATAAACCTGATCACAGCCGAGACAGCGTATGAGGATACGTCTGTCCGGATGGCTGCGGCATTGTCGGAATAAGTAGTCTGTCTTGGTTACTTGACATGCTGGTACGCAGAGGTGGCGTATTGATGGACTACAGTGAGATATATTCGTCTGTCTGACATCAGCGAATAAAAGATCTCGTTATATTGATTGAGTCCAAACCCTAACGAAGGTTCAGGGGTTTGCACGGGTTGACTGTTGCTTTGACTTGCCATGGTGGAGAGCCAACACAGCGCGCTCGTATATCCGCATCGTAGTTTGTGAAATCTATGCTTATTCATAATCTTGAGTTTGCTGGCCACATCTTTGGATTAATTAGTTGAGAACTAGAGACGTAACTGTAATGGTTTTCAATGGAAAGAGTTTTTCACAATATAATTTGATTTCTTGTTGTAACTGAAGGAGATAAATTATAGGAATAGATTCGTAGAATTATGGAGTTGATTAATTCATCTTGAGACCGAGCGGAGATAGGTAATTAATTAATCTACTTTATGAATTGTCCAACAAAGAAGTTCATAATACTTTTTCTGATGTTTCACTACGAAGAGGAATTAAACTGGAAATTACTCAATTTACTCATACATGCCATACTTGATAGGTAGATATCCCTGGAATCTATACTTCTCATATCTGCTTCCATCAAGTTATTTTATTTCACTGTTTGAATTTTAAATTGCAAAATTAGTTTGAGAACCAAAACCAAAATTTGAATTTCCCCTAACCAGTATTTTGAGAAACTATGTTTTAGTAATTAAGGTTTTTTGTTACTTCTTTCCCCTGGGATTCGATAATTTTATTTGCCGTTGTATTATTAGCTCTGCTAAATCGCTAGTAAAATTATTCTGCGATCAAATTTTGGCGCCGTTGCCGGGGAATAGAAAAGAAATAATCTTACTATTAATTCTATGATTGAAATACTGATTTAGGTTGTAATTTTCATACCCGTATTTGAATTTTCGTGAAGTTTCGTTGTTTACGTCGATCGACGCTCAATCACCGTCGATCGACACAGTCGTGTTTTCAGAATTCCAGTCTTTTTATTATTCAGTTGTTTCGATTTAATTTCCGTTTACCTCACTACCTCCTTTGCTGTACAGGTAGTGCATGAGTACGAGAGCTAAAGGAAAGGACTCGTTCTATTATCATCTGGACATCGAAGCTACATGTAGATAGATCCAAAGAGATAAGCGTGCCCAAGAAAGTTCTACCGATCAAACAATGGCAGACAACGTACCGCCGCCGGACCATGTGCCGCAACCGAACGTGCCACCACCAATTGATCAACCACCTCCACCAATGCTGACTACAGAGGAACAAGCTGTGCTTCTCCACGAAGTCCAAGAAATGAGAGCCGAACTCCTACAGCTGAACCTCGACAGGGATAATCGACGGCCCTGCCGCCGTCCACTGTTCGAAGACAATCCTGATGATGGAGAAGATGATGACCAGGTTCAGCCGGATGAATCTGATGACGAGGATGAAGAGGAGGCTATGCAGAACCGATACAAACCTCGATTCAAGGAGATAGACTTCAGAGTTGGCATAAACGCCAACAACTTTGAGCTGAAAACCGGATTGGTGCAGATGGTGCAGCATAATCAATTCGGAGGAAGGGATACTGAAGATCCCTATGCACATCTCGATAAGTTTCTTATGCTCTACAACACTGTTAAGATCGGAGGAATTAGTAAAAGTGCCATCCAAATGCATCTGTTCGCATTCTCTCTGAGGGATAAGGCACAATCCTAGTTTACTGCACTCGATAAGGGGAGCATCAGTACATTGACGGAGCTAAGGAATGAATTCCTGGAAAATTTCTTCCCTCCAAACGTCATCAGACAAAGAAGGAAGGAAATCATCAGATTCGCTCAAAGACCTGATGAGAGCTTCAACGAGGCATGGGAGCGATTCAAGGAGCTACTGGGATCTTGCCCAGGACATGGCTTTCCGTTAGGAGAACAGGCTGAAGCATTCTACGAGGGACTCAATGAGAAAACCGTTGAGTTGGTGGACAGCACATTGGGAGACACCATCATGACAAAAAGCGGAAAGAGAGCCATGGAATTCTTCCAAAAGATGGCTAACAACATTCAATGGTGGTCCTCAAGTCAACATCGGCCTGTAAAAGCGGTCGAGAAAGTGGTGGAGAAAGTTGCCGAACAGCATGATTTGGCAACCGAGCTGAAAAAGCCAAAGGAAGAGTTTGCTGCACTGAAGCAGGAGAAAACAGTGGCTTCAGTTGAGCAAGTACAAGCTCCACCTGAGGGGGATTGTGCCGATGTAAACTTCATCCAAAGAGGTGGTTATCAAAACAACTACTGCGGAGGATATCAACAACACAATCAAAAGCACAACCAGCCCTACACCTATAATCACGCGAGGAACCACCCTGGATTTTCCTACGGAAACCCTCAAGCCGTGGAGCAGCCACCGCCTGGATTTGCAGTGCAAGATGGAGCAGTGGTGGAGAAGAAGAAGCCAAATCTCGAGGAGATTTTAGTTAAATTCATGCAAGGGTCCACTGATAAGGTAGCCAAACTGGAGGAGGAAATCACATGGGTGAACACTAAAGTGGATCAGGTGCAGAAGCATGTGCAGATTATAGAAAACTAGGTCAGCTAGATTGCCGATGCCCTCGGAACTCAACACAAGCCGGGACAACTCCCGATCAACACTCAGGTCAACCCCAAGAATTAGAATCAAAGGAACCAAGTGAATGCCATAACTCTGAGAGGGGGAAAATTGTATGAAGGGCCAAAGCAGGCAGGGGAAGACACCCGGGAGGACGAAAAAGTCAAACAGGACGAAGGAGCCATTGCAGACGCAACCCCGTCAATCGACACGGGATCTACGTTGATCGATGCAGCTCAAAAGGGTCCGTCGATCGATGCTGATCCACATCAATCGACGCCTGCGACCAAGTTGCCTCCAAAAAGACCCCCTCTACCATTTCTACAGTGATTCGCCAAGACAAAGATGAACGAGAGATATGCACGCTTCTTGGAGAACATGAAGAAGGTGCACATCAACATTCCATTGGTTGAAGCCTTGCAAGAGATGCCCGGATACATTAAATTCCTGAAAGATATGGTAGCCCCGAAAAGACCCTTCACGGAGCACGAAACTATCAATCTCTTCGAGGAATGCAGTGCCATAATTCAAAAGAAGATGCCGATCAAAAGAGAGGATTCGAGCTCCTTTACGATTTCTTGCGTAATTGGAGGGGAGACTTTCGGGAAAGTCCTCTGTGATTCTGGAGCATCAATCAATTTGATGCCGCTGTCTATCTTCAAGCGGTTGGAGATCGGGAATATCAAGCCAACCACCATATCACTCCAGATGGCCGATCGTTCGGTGTCTTACCCGAAAGGCATTGTGGAAGATGTGCTGGTGAAGGTAAAATATTTCATCATTCCAGCCGATTTCGTGGTGCTCTACATGGAAGATGATCAGAATATTCCTCTGATCCTTGAAAGACCATTCTTGATGACCGGAGGGGCATTGATCGACATTCGAGACGGCAAACTGACATTTCGGGTAAACAATGAGTCAGTCACATTCTCAATCTATAAGGCCATGCAGAAGCACAACGAAGGGAGCTACCAGGAAGAATGCCACATGATCAACTGCTTCAACCCGGTGATGTCTTCTCCCTTCTCTTCTCTCAAAAGTGAGCCAGACTTTCCAGAAAACTGCCTACAACACTCGCTGTTCTCATCGACAAATCTAGAAGAAGCAGGCGAGGAGATTTTGGATCTGGTCATGGAGCTGGATGTGCTTGAGGAGATAAATCGGGAACAGGAAAACAAGAGGGAGCGACTGCCATGTCGATACAGCCAGAACAAACCAGGAAAACGTGGGAGAAAGAGCACGTCGATCGACGCCCGAAGGAATTGAGAGTTAGAGTTTCTAGCGACAGAGAAAGCGCGACGTAGAAAAGGGATTGCCGCAGTTTCAACCATTTCGATCGACGCCTCAGGCACGTCGATCGATGCCCTAGATCTGGGACAACAGCCATCCAACTCTGATCTGCCGACTCTGGAACTCAAGACGCTTTCGGCGCACCTCAGGTATGTTTTTCTGGGTTCTAATGACACTTACCCTGTTATTGTCTCTGCCTATCTTACACAGGGGGAGTTGGATAAATTACTTCGAGTTCTACGAAAATTCAAGTCCGCCATTGGATGGACTTTGGGGGATATCAAGGGAATCAGTCCTTCACTTTGCATGCACAAAATTATCCTTGAAGAGGACGCCACACCAAAGAGACAAGCACAACGATGACTAAACCCCATCATGCAAGAAGCCGTAAAGATGGAGGTTCTCAAACTCCTAGACCATAGCATGATATATCCGATTTCCGACAGCAAATGGGTGAGCCCTACACAAGTAGTAGCCAAGAAAGGGGGGATGCAGATAGTAAAGAATGATGCTGGAGAGGAAGTGGCAACAAGACTAGTCACGAGATGACGATTCTGCATTGACTATCGAGCCTTGAACACCGCCACGTGCAAGGATCACTTTCCTCTTCTTTTCATTGATCAAATGCTTGATAGATTATCCAGTTACCCTTTCTATTGTTTTCTTGATGGTTACTCAGGGTATAACCAGATAGCTGTGGTGCCAGAAGATCAGCACAAGACAACCTTCACCTGTCCTTATCGAGTGTTTGCCTACCGACGGATGTCATTTGGATTGTGCAACACACCAGCGACATTTCAAAGATGCATGAAATCTTCCACGACTTGATCGAACAAATCATGGAGATATACATGGATTATTTCTCAGTTTTTGGTAGCTCATTTGACGTTTGTTTGCAGAATCTGGCTACCGTACTTGAGAGATGTACCGAGACAAATCTATGCCTCAATCGGGAGAAATGCCACTTCATGGTGCGAGAAGGAATCGTGTTGGGACATCGAGTATCAGCTGAAGGTCTAGAAGTGGACCGAGCCAAAGTGACAGCCATCGAAAAGATGCCGCCACCAACAAGTGTCAAAGCAATCATAAGTTTTCTTGGTCATGCCGGATTCTACAGAAGATTCATCAAAGACTTCTAAAAGATATCACGGCCTTTGTGCAACTTGTTGGAGAAGGATGTGTCATTTGTCTTCGACGACGACTGCCTGCAGGCCTTTGAAAAGCTGAAAAAGGCGCTAGTGACAGCTCCGGTGTTGACTTCTCCAGATTGGAGCGAGACGTTCGTTCTGATGTGCGATGCCAGCGACTATGCAGTTGGGGCAGCTTTGGGGCAACTTAAAGGAAGGCTATTTCATGTAAATCACTACGCCAACAAAAGCATGAATCCGGCCCAGTGCAATTACACCACCACAGAAAAGGAAATGCTTGCAGTCGTGTATGCATTTGACAAGTCTCGGTCCTATCTGATAGGTTCGAAGACGATTGTCTACACCGACCATGCAGCCATCAGATACCTGTTCACGAAGTAAGATGTCAAGCCCAGATTGATCCGGTGGATACTCTTGCTACAAGAGTTTGATTTGGAGATCAAAGACAGAAAAGGGAGCGAAATGTGATTGCAGACCATTTGTCACGATTAGAGCCACCAGTCGAAGGGGATGATCAGCTGATGAGGATCCGAGAAACATTCCCCGACGAACAGATCTACGCTATTAAGGATTTGAGGGAGACGTACGAGTCAAAAACACCATGGTATGCAGATTTTGTCAATTATCTGGTGGCCGACGTTCTTCCACCGGATTCTTCCCCATATGCAAAGAAGAAGTTTCTGCACAACGTCAGATTCTACTATTGGGAGGATCCCTACCTGTGGCGTAGATGCGCTGATGGCGTCATTCACCGTTGTGTGCCTCAATCCGAGTGGCAACAAATCTTTGAGGCCTATCATTCATCTCCTAGCGGCAGTCATCATTCAGCCAACCAGACAGCATTGAAAATCCTTGCGAGCGGATTCTATTGGCCTTCCATCAACGAGATCTACTGTGGGTGGATTACGAGCTGTGATCGTTGCCAGAGGACCGGCAACATTTTGCGAAGGGACGAGATGCCACAGATCCCGGTGATTGAAGTTAAAATCTTTGATGGGTCCTTTTTCGCCATCCCAAGGGTTCTCATACATTCTACTGGCGGTGGATTACGTGTCGCGATGGGTTGAATTCGTATCAACAGTCACCAATGACTCCAAAGTCGTCATCAAGTTCCTTCAGAAGCTCATGACAAGATTTGGAACGCCAAGAGCCTTGGTAAGCGATGGGGGATCACACTTCTGTAACAAATGGCTTGCCTCTCTTCTTGCTAGATACGGAGTCAAGCACCGCGTTACCACCCCATATCATCCTCAAGGAAACGGGCTGACAGAGCTGTCCAACCGAGAAATCAAGCAAATCTTGGAGAAGACGGTGAAGCAGCGAAAAGATTGGGCAGCCATACTTGACGATGCACTTTGAGCATACCGCACCGCCTACAAAACGCCCATCGGGACATCTTCATATCAGCTCATATTTGGAAAGTCATGTCACCTCCCTGTCGAGTTGGAGCACAAGGCTTGGAGAGCAGTGAAAGAGCTGAATCTGGATTGGAAGACGGCTGCAGAAGAGCGTGCCATGGCATTGATGGAATTGGAAGACTTTCGGGATGAAGCCTACGAGAACAATGACATATACAAGAAGCGAACGAAGAGGTTCCACGACAAAGGGATTCGCTCTCATGTGTTTCATTCAGGTGACAAAGTCCTCCTTTTCAAATCCCCTCTCCGCTTCATGCCAGGTAAGTTGCAGTCAAAGTGGGCTGGACCATACACCGTGATCTGTCAATTTCCAAACGGTGTAGTCAAGCTGGCTTCAAGGTGAACATGCAGAACCTTATACCGTACTATACCCGTTGGGAAAATACTTGTAAATTACCCTTAGGTTCTTATTGTAAAAGTTTATAACGAGAAAGTGCGGGTTAGAAATCTTGAACTAGCCACGCTCGAAGAAGAAAAAGAGAAGGAGGCCAGACGACAGGACTACCTCAAAATTATCAATTTTCAGAAAGGATTTACTGGAATTGCAACTTCATCTCATGTCTCTAAAACTCAAGGTTCTGATTCAACTCTTGGACAGAGTACTATGAGTGACTTCTTGGAAGTAGCTACCAATGTAGCTCTTGATGTTGCCACACAAAGAGTTGACGCAGCAACACAAGCTTCTGAATTTGGTACAGTGGAAAGCGAAGATGGTGCAGCCACTACATTAGCAGGCGGTACTGAAATAGTTCTCTCTGACAAACCCATCGACGCTGAACCAGTCCAAGTAAGCTTCCAATCTTTTGTCAACATTCTTAACAATGCCCTGCATCAACGCGATATCCAGCAAGCCAGATTCAATGAAGAAGTCATGAAAGAGGTTGCTGATGTCCGCGGAGCAATCTCTGGCGTAAAAACCTCTGTCTCATAAGTTCAGCAACAAGTTGGACAAGTCACAACCAAGATCACACATGTCAAAGAAACCGTGTCTACGGTAAAATCGAATGTGATGACTCTCCACGACAATCTTGACGCCCACAAGTCTTTCACCACCTCTGTTTTGGATGCTCTCAAAGAGGGGGAAGAAAGAAGGATTGCTTTACAAGCAAGGATAAAAGCAGAGGAAGCCGAGCTGATACTAAAAGAAAAAGAATT
>JAPKLW010000287.1:76478-137253 GCA_026898455.1 Plectranthus barbatus | reverse complement strand
AACACATTTTCCGCTGCCAAGTTATACCCTGATATCCGGGACCAACAGATCTCAACAATATGACGACCGCTGAAGTCTTCTCCCAACTTAAGTCACATGAATTCATCATTCAGCAGTCAAAGAAAAATGAAGCTGTTGTTATACATCCAAATCCCACAAGCGTTGGAACTCAAGAAGACGTAGCGTACTTTGTCAAGAAAGATGGAAACAAATGGAAATCTCCTTGGAAACCTTTCTACAATCAAGAAAAGTCCACACCTGCTTCTGCTACATCATCCAAGGAGACTTCATCAACTTCTACAGTTAACGATGAAGATAAGAAAATAGGCGAGCTGGAAGAACAGATGAAAAACAGACAAAAAATGATTCTGAAGCAAAAGCCGAAAAGGAGGCAAAAGCGAGCATGATGCAGCACCCTACTGAAAAAAAGGATAAGAACATGTTTTGAATGCAAGTCTCCTGATCACTTGAAACATGATTGTCCAAAAGTAAGTCCTGAGGAAAGAGAACGTCTGCGTCAGAGATTTGAAAGACGAGCAGTATGAGCTGTAACGAAGGTGTTGCTAACGAGGACAGAAGTTCCAGATATTCCCGACTACGAAGAGGAATATTATCCCACTGATGAGGAAGAAGAAGCCCTAATGGTCTCTAAGGCAAAAATCGTTGAAGATGGTGAACCACTCGCTGATGCTGAGCAATCCTTCGAATCGGCCTTAGCAGTCGACAATCAGGAGGTAACACTTATAACGAATACTTTATGCTCAACACATATATCTGAATCAGAGGATTCCTTCCTAGATTCTAAGGAAGATTATCTTACCAAACTCTCTTTAGAACTTTCTAAGGTATACACCTTGAAAGATGATATTGTGAAAGATAATTCCTCGCTCAAACAAAAAATCCTAAGTCTGACCAATGAAGTCAAAAGACTAAGGTCTGATAGTGAGGAACTATCAAGACTTAGAACTGAATCTTCTGAACTCCTTGAAAGTTTTAAGAATCTTGAAAGGCAGAATACGATATTGAAAAACAAAGCCAACGAGAAGTGTGTCTGCGCATACATGACGAGTCAGGATATTTTGGATAACCTGATAAGCTGACAGAAACGTCACGGTGACCGATCTGGAATTGGGCACAGTTGCAATGACGAAAATAATACTTCGAGGCAAAAGGAAATTATTATTTTTAGCTCTGGCGGAAAAATATTTGATAACATTAAAGAGAAGGGTAAATTAGTTACTGAATCCTCAAATGCTAGTCTGATCGCTCAGCAGAATATCAAACAGTCTGCTGAACCCAAGCAGAGTGTTAAGCACTATGCTAGACCTCAGCAAAAGGTCAAGCAGAATGTAAAATTTCAGCAGAGGTTCATAAGAGATGCTGAACGGCATCAAAACTTACATTTGAAGTCTGATAAGCAAAACTTTTCAGCAAACTCAAGGACAAAGGCTGAGCATCCTGTTTCAATTGCTAGGAAGCCAAATCCTATCCTTTCTCGGGGTAGAGACATTAAGAATTGCTCAATGAAACCCCAATATTATCACAACACACCACATAGGAGAAACACCTATGTGAGACCCGAGTCTAGATACATATATCATCAAAGGACAATGAAGGTAAAAGAGCACAATGCACAACCACATACATATGCACATAAAAGGGTTGAAGAAATTAGCAAAATAGATCTCAAAGAAAAATCTTTGACAATTATCAAAATGTGGGTCCCAAAAGGGACAATGACTCAAGCTAATCCTCCAGGACCCGACTCAAAACGGGGACCTAAATCAACTTAATTGTCCTTGCAGGAACAGGATTCAAGTGCTAAGACATCAAGCATGTCAAATGAGTGGATCCTGGATAGTGGTTGTTATGCGCACATGACGGGAGATGAAGAATTGTTCTCAGACATTCAAAAATCGTATGGTCCATCTGTAGTATTTGGTGACAACAACAAAGGAAGAGTGCTTGGCAGAGGATGCATAGAGCGGAATGGACTAAGAATAGTGAATGTTGCTCTCGTATCTAATCTCAAGAACAACCTGCAAAGCATTAGTCAACTATGCGAAAACGGGTACACAGTATCTTTTATTCATACAGGATGTTCTATAGCTGACAATGTGACAGGAGAAGTAAAGCTAAGAGGAATTCGGAAAGGCGGACTTTATGTGGTTGATTGGCAAAGTGATCAACAACATTCATGCTTTCTAGCACTAAATAAAGAGGAAACCACTTGGTTATGGCATAAGAGGTTAAATCATTTAAATTTCAAAACCATCAACCATATCGCTAGAAATGATCTTGTTACAGGTTTACCTCAAAGCATCACGTTTTGTAAGGAAGGTATTTGCAAGGCATGCCAACAAGGAAAGCAGACCAGAGCATCATTTCACTCGAATCAAGAAAAGAATACGTCAAGCAGAATCCTTGAATTATTGCACATGGACCTATTCGGACCTGTCACTCCACCCTCCGTAAGTAAAAGAATATATACCCTTGTAATAGTTGATGGTTATTCCAGGTATACATGGGTTCGCTTGCTGAGGACTAAAGATGAGGACAAGATTACTCTACCCGAGTTGATACTCAAGGAGCAAAATAGCAAAGAAGTTACAGTGAAAAGGATCCGATCTGACAATGGAACAGAATTCTGCAACGGCATTCTCATGGATTTTTGCGCAGAAGCCAGTATAAGTCATGAGAGATCCACTGCTAGGACCCCACAGCAGAACGGTCTAGCAGAAAGAAGGAATCGAACTTTGAAAGAAGCAGTGCGATCTATTCTAGCCGATGCTGACTTACCTGCTAGATATTGGGGCGAAGCAGTGATGACTTCATGCTACACGCAGAACAAGAGCTCTATCAACGACCGATTCAACAAAACTCCCTATGAAGTATATAATGGTCGTAAGCCTAATTTAGATTATCTACGTGCCTTTGGTGCAACATGTTATATCCATAATAACGGAAAGTCAAAACTTAACACTTTTCGCCTAAGTCGGATGAGGGTGTACTTCTCGGATATGGTCACCCCACCCACAAAACTTAACACTTTTTGATGAATCTACTTTAGTGCGCAGAGCTGTCAATGAGACAAAGGATAACATTCATTAGACTAATGATGTCAATGGTCAATCGATCTTAAATTGTCATAAACATTTACGATTTGACTTGACTATGTCTATGAATGAATGTAAACCTGATCAGACAACACTAGGAGACCAAGCAAGTGATGCTAGCGTTCATGCTGAGGCCAACCCCCAAAAGGATATTTCTAATTCGCTAGATGATTCAGACGAGGAAAACTCCAATCCTATCCGAGTTGCTGAAGAAGTCAATGCTGCTGAAGATCTTGGCAGAGGAGCTGCTGAGATACCAGTTGCTGAGATACAACTGTTGTGATACCAGCTGCTGAGGCACTTAATGCTGAAAATTCCACCGGAAGAGAAGATCCAGACCATGATATTCCTATAACCGACGGACGAGCTGCTGAAGAAACACCTCCTATTGAAAATCAAAATCCTAACACACAAGATACTGAGCATGAAGTGGTCAATGCAGAACAGACAGATAATCTCAAAAGACGAAGAACTGCTGGAGAACCAATCAGACCAGCATGGCTGCGTGCACATCCACTAGACGATGTTCTTGGAGATATCAATGACCCCATATTGACCAGACAAGGATCTGCAATGTTTTCATGCTACCTATCAAGTGAAGAACCAACTAAAGTTGAGGAGGCACTACGTGATCCAGACTGGGTAAACGCTATGCAAGAGGAGCTTGCTTAATTTTCTCGCAACCACGTATGGAATCTGGTGGATAGACTGCAACACCAGAATGTCATAGGCACCAAATGGGTTTTCAAAAACAAGAAGAATGAATCAGGCTTGGTGGTGAGAATTAAAGCACGCCTTGTAGCCAAAGGGTACAAACAATGTGAAGGCATCGATTATGATGAGACATTTGCGCCAATAGCAAGGCTAGAAGCAATTAGATTATTTCTCGCTTATGCGGCACATCATGAATTCTCGGTCATGCAAATGGACATTAAAAGTGCATTCCTAAATAGCGAACTCAAGGAACAAGTCTATGTTGAGCAACCTCCGGGGTTTGAGAATGGAAATCAGGTCTATAAACTAAGAAAAGCCTTGTATGGACTAAAGCAAGCGCCTCGATCTTGGTATGGAACTTTATCTAAATTTCTACTCGACAATGGCTTCAAAAAAGGATGGATTGATCAAACACTCTTTCGAATTAAGGACGAAGGAAGCATTGTACTCGTACAGATCTATGTTGATGACATCATCTTTGGCTCAAAGAATCAAGGTCTCTCCGTCAAATTCTCAAAGCTAATGATGAGTAATTTTCAAATGAGTATGATGGGGAGAATGTCCTATTTTCTCGGACTACAAGTTCACCAATCAAGTGAAGGAATATTCATTCATCAAAAGAAATATATGCGAGATCTCATTGCTAAATACTGTCCAGAGAAATCCAAGAGCTTAAGGATTCCCATCAGCAATGCGTGTTTAGCAGATCTTGAAAAAGATGAAGATGCAGTCAATCCTACTTTATATCGAGGAATCATCGGATCTCTGCTATATCTTACTGCCAGCAGACCCGATATGTCATATGATATGGGACTATGTGCTAGATATCAATCTCAACCAAACAAGACAAATCTTGATACAGCAAAGAGATTCATCCGTTACTTAAAGTGCACAGAAGGCTTAGGGATTTGGTATCCAAGAGCCGACAGTCTAGCTCTAAGTGGATATTTAGATTCGGATTTTGGAGGATGCAAAATCGACAGGAAAAGCACCAGTGGTACATGTCAATTCCTTGGTCACAAATTGATTAGCTGGTTCAGCCAAAAGCAACACTCGGTAGCAACCTCAACCACCGAAGCAGAGTATGTAGCGGCTGCTAGTTGCTGTCAGCAAATTCTGTGGATCCGACAACAACTCCAAGATTATGACATTTCACCTGAATGCGTGCCAATCTATTGTGACAACAATAGTGCTATGTGCATCACAAAGAACCCAGTACATCATTCCAGGGCAAAACACATTGACATCCGACATCATTTTATTCGTGATCATCAAGAAAAGAAGGACATTGATATTCAGCGAATATGTACTGCGGATCAAATTGCAGATATCTTCACTAAGCCCCTTGCAGAGGTAAGATTAAAAGAATTATGCATCAAATTGGGTATGATGGAACTAGATATTGTTGTGGATGAATGAGATATTACTCTCATTCTTTCTGGTTTTCGTGGGATTTCTTATGCTACTTCCGACGGAGATGATCCTATCAATGCTTAGGAGATAAATTGATTTTGCTCAGCAAAGTATGAAAGATGCAAATGACATCTATACTCTGTTTCGACAGACAAACAACAAGAGAACAAAACATTAATACATTTATCTTCAAACGAGGAACATGTCCTCACTACAAAAGGAAAAGACGGCATCCTTGGCCAGAATACAAAAGGAAATACAAGATTTATTATGGAATTCATCTAGAAAGGCGACACAGACTTACAGGGATAGAAATCAGCCCCTTGAAGGTTGGATGGACCGTCAGCAATCTCTGGAAAGTACTTCTCCATCAACCAGCTGAGATGCATCCCATTCCGCAGATGCACAAACGGATGAAGCTTGATAGCTTCCCAGACGTTCTTGAAAATGTATCCGGCCCAGTCAACGGAAGCAGCATCGTCCATGGCCATCATCAACTGCCAAACAGGTCTTGAGAAATAGAGGTCATAAGGTTCCTCTCCAAGAAGGATTTCATGGGCAATGCGAAATAGGACCCAATATGGTGTCCTAAGGCCCGAAGCAGGGATGTCAGGGCTGAAATCAAAACGAGGAGAATGACGCCACTTCTCCCATGCCAGCCATTCTGGAGCCACCTCCTCTGAAAGATAGTCCTCCACAGACAACGGACCTCGAGGATGCCCAAAATCAACCGCAAAGGTGTCAGGGGTCCAATGAACAAGCTTGTTATGGAACACCCCATAGATTGTGCATGGACCCACATGGCACTCACTAAGGAAATCCCTCAACACTTCCTCCTGGAAATGGTGAGGAGTAGCACACAGAAATTACGAAAGCCCTCCCCACTGCAATGTAGATATGACCTTCACGGCCACATCACAGTCGTCTATGTAGTACCTATCCAGACCTGGCTCATCAAGGATCAGGTTACGTCAGATATCTATGACTCGAGGAGGAGATTCCATAACTGATGAAAAGGACTCGATTTTCTTGGATAAGAAGAAGATTAAAAGAGTGAATCAGGGAAAAAGGAAAGATGAGATGTTTGGATAATCTCATACTCCGGTATTTAAAGGGGATTTCTCATTTATGACGAGAAGAAAGAGAAAAAATATGTCTGAAGATCGCAATGATTCATCCCTTGGAATACGAAACGTCGCCAATAAAGGAATCGACGTGTATGCATGGGAAGTCAAATCATTTTTCCAGCAATAGGGAGCAAGGAGTATTGAAAAGTTCGAGGATCGCACCATCATATTATTATTTTAAGCTCTCTCTGACTCAGCAGTTCTTCGGAAGTTGCTGAAATTCAGAATGCTGAAAGGGATCATCTTCTATTAGCATTCTAGAACGGATGCTAAGCAATAACCTATCCCAAAATCAAGGCGGGATGACTCAAAATTCAAACTTGATGGGACCCGATCAGGCGTAATTAATGCTTGCAAATGGCGGCACCAACTGAGGAGACGCCACGATAGAAACAGTTGAGTGTGTATCTGAACATGGGAAGACATATGGAAAGACGTGTTTTTTCTGAACCGTCGATCTAACCTTCCGCAGATTTTCCCTCAACCGTTAGATCTCACATTCAAATTAACCCTACCTTCGCTCTGATCACTGTTCATTTTCTTCTCATCGTTCAGAAATCAAAAATTCCCAAACAGTGAGTCTCCACAAAATTTGAAATTATTTTTTCACAGACATGGCCACAGACTCCCTAGCCTCATCTTCCCAGAAATCTACTAGTCAAGACCATCACCCTGAATCCAATGAACCTCGTCCATTCAATTTTCCACCAAATTCTGAAGAACCCTTACATCTGCGACATGCACCTGGGTTCACTGGGATCCTAAAGAAGGAAGATATTGATGATTCTATATCATATGGTCAGCTTGTCATGATGGTAAAGAAGAAATCCCTAGCCGGCCACTCAAAGGAACAGAGGCGTCTGGCTCAAATCATGAAAGATAGGATCCTGTACAAACGTCTTGCTGCTGAACATATTCCTGATTGGATAATGGATATCCTCGAAAGCGAACAGGTAACTTAATACTTATCCGCTGAACCTATACATTTTCATCCGCATATGGTTTCTGAATTTTATGCCAGAGCAGTCATGAGTAAAGATGGAAAATCTTTTAAAACTTGTGTTTATGGAAGTATCATTGAAGTAAGTGCCGAAATTCTTGCTAAAACTTTTCATCTTCGGAATGAGGGGGAACGTATATCTCAGTACAAGGTAACAGATTATGATGAGATGGAAAGACGTTGGAATTCTTGGAAGAAGCCTGGTGTACTGAAGGATAAGAAAGGTCATGTGATTACCTTCCGGGCTGCCACATCCATTAACTCTTTACAGGATGAATTTAAAATTCTAGCCGAATTAGTGATCAAGATGTTCCAATGCGATGCCGGTTCATATTCTGAACTTTCTGCGAAGAAATACGCAGTAATGATGGCTCTCACAGACAAAGTAAAGGGAAATTGGGCAGAGTACTTCTTCGAACGTTGGGCAGAACATGCCAGGAAGAACGATCACTTATCTGTGGATGGAACCTTTTCCTCAAATGTTAATTTTGGATTGAAAATAAGCAAGTTTCTTGAATTGGTCATGCATTCAACGAAAATTGATCAAGGAGTAAAGCTGCTCGCCACTGATTTCATTCCGGCCACACGAAAAGCAGCCAATCCCCTTGATTACAAGAAACCAAGAAGGCTAACCTGTAAATCTAATGTTGATGCGGACAAACTTACTTCAGATGAGGAAGTAGATGAGCGTTCCTTCGGCGAACAAGTATTGCAGATAGCAACGCCTATCTCTGCTGAGGAGATAGCAGCATTAACTCAGAACGCTAAAACAGAGCATTGTTTCAAACAGCTTGATGATATTGTAGCTCTTGGAGAAATACCAACCGAACAGATTGAGGAAATTATGGACCAAAAGGCCGCCCTTCAACAGCCACTTGTAATTGGTCAACTTGCTGTTCCAATTTCTTCTGAACAACAAAAGGGTACTGCTCCCACCAGAAGATCTGGTCGTCAGCGACTACGTAAATTTGCTGAGTTAGCCACTGTCCCGACCTCAAAAGTACCTGACTCTCCCCTTTCATCCAAGAGTCATGAAGAACGCTTGCAAGGTATACGTGAGAACAAACGAAATCTGATTCTGAGGGGGAATCTGCCGAAGTGTTTGATGCCAAAACCCTTCGAAAATACCCCACTTTACAAATTGAACAACTGAGGATACCGTTTGATGGTTTACCTGGCAAACTTTTTCGCTCACGACGAATAGCATAATAGTGTGCTGCTGTCTCCGATAATGAAGATGTGAATGCTGATCTCAGAGATTGGAGTGAAGAGATCTTAGCCTTCGTAGAGCAAGAAGTAAATAGAGACATCACAGGTGTCTTTTCTGGTGTGATTAATGAAGAAACAGAGGAAGGAAGAGTGCTTGGCACTCAATTTCGACGATGGAAGACTTATGACTACATCATGCATGAACTCTGTGTTGAGGAAAGGATTATTATTATCGCTAGAAAAGGTCTCAACTTCTGGAGTTCCGAAGAATCATGGGCAAATGAGTGGATGGACCAGCCTTCCTGCACAAGACAATATACTGATCAACAAGTACATGCTCGATTGCAAGCCATCCGAACTCACAGGAAGTTGCTTCCATCACAGTCCCTGCCAAGATCACACTTTGCGCAAGATAAGAAGTCCTTGGCGCACATGGCACTAACTAAATGACAAAGGGCTGCAATGATTGCTTATCGGAAATGAAAAGCCGCTTATGACGAGAAAGTGCGGGTTAGAAATCTTGAACTAGCCACGCTCGAAGAAGAAAAAGAGAAGGAGGCCAGACGACAGGACTACCTCAAAATTATCAATTTTCAGAAAGGATTTACTGGAATTGCAACTTCATCTCATGTCTCTAAAACTCAAGGTTCTGATTCAACTCTTGGACAGAGTACTATGAGTGACTTCTTGGAAGTAGCTACCAATGTAGCTCTTGATGTTGCCACACAAAGAGTTGACGCAGCAACACAAGCTTCTGAATTTGGTACAGTGGAAAGCAAAGATGGTGCAGCCACTACATTAGCAGGCGGTACTGAAATAGTTCTCTCTGACAAACCCATCGACGCTGAACCAGTCCAAGTAAGCTTCCAATCTTTTGTCAACATTCTTAACAATGCCCTGCATCAACGCGATATCCAGCAATCCAGATTCAATGAAGAAGTCATGAAAGAGGTTGCTGATGTCCGCGGAGCAATCTCTGGCGTAAAAACCTCTGTCTCATAAGTTCAGCAACAAGTTGGACAAGTCACAACCAAGATCACACATGTCAAAGAAACCGTGTCTACGGTAAAATCGAATGTGATGACTCTCCACGACAATCTTGACGCCCACAAGTCTTTCACCACCTCTGTTTTGGATGCTCTCAAAGAGGGGGAAGAAAGAAGGATTGCTTTACAAGCAAGGATAAAAGCAGAGGAAGCCGAGCTGATACTAAAAGAAAAAGAATTTGAACGAACAATGATGGAACGAAGAATGAAGCTAGCAGAACAACAAAGAGAAGAACAACGGGCACGGATTGAACAGATGGAGAAACTAATGGCCATGACGATGAAGAAAGTTGAATCTCTTGAGAAGACAAAACCTCCACCGACGCTCAGAATTAAGGTCATTCTCTAAAACTTTTTGGTTTTCATCATTTTCTTTCGATGAATTCTGTTTTCCGAGTATGAACAATAGTTGATATACACTCTCTGTGTTCTCAACGGAAGATGTTTAAATGGTTGCAGAATGCTTTGCTTGCAATTTTGTTTTTAATTTCTAAGCTAAGTCTCAGCAATCCTTTATAAGCTTTGATCGCACCAAAAAGGGGGAAATTGTTGGGAAGATACTTGTAAATTACCCTTAGGTTCTTATTGTAAAAGGTTTTGTTGGATCAAACCTTAGTAGACGGTCGATCATTGCTGAACCTTAGCATAGCTTAGCATCCGATGTAATGTCCTGTATAGGTTAAAATATCGTGTTGTAATAGAATAGGCCAATTGAAATATCTCAGCAAACATCGAACAATGCTGAAGGCTGTGCGTATTAAGAATGCTAAGAAGATCAGCATTCGACAAACACATCCCTGACTGCTGAAGATGCTAGCAAATCAAATAAGAGTAGCAGACAAAGCACTCGCTGTCCAAGGAGATCAAAAGCATGCTGAAAGAGATCCAGCATCCCGTACCAGCAGAAGCTCAGCAAAGCAAAACAGAAGGACTGCTACACCGCCATTCTGACCTGATGGGTTTTGTATACTGAAAGCATTTATTACAATGTGTATACAACGGTTTATTTCTCCTATCTATTAACAATCGTACATGTATGAACAATGGTATCCTCTTGTCTCACCGATAGGGACGATCATAAGGCGTGTTGTAGATCGCAGAAGACAGTATGATCACTTGACCTAGTGAAACATAAACATAATCATAGCCGAGACAGCGTATGAGGATACGTCTGTCCGGATGGCTGCGGCATTGTCGGAATAAGTAGTCTGTCTTGGTTACTTGACATGCTGGTACGCAGAGGTGGCATATTAATGGACCGCAGTGAGATATATTCGTCTGTCTGACATCAGCGAATAAAATATCTCGTTATATTGATTGAGTCCAAACCCTAACGAAGGTTCAGGGGTTTGCACGGGTTGACTGTTGCTTTGACTTGCCATGGTGGAGAGCCAACACAGCGCGCTTGTATATCCGCATCTTGGGTAACAACAGTTTGTGTAGTACCGCCTGAGATTGAACTTAGGTAACCATATCCGAGTAATAGGATGGGGACATTCCCTGAGGAGCTCAATAACATTCATCGTGCCAAAGTCCTGTAGGCTGATTAAGTTCAGGCACGAGTGATAAGGTTTGAGTGGTACTACTCAGGAATTATAAGATATTAATTAATTGTAGTTAGAGCTTGTCAGAGGCTCCGATTAATTAATGGATGTCCGGTAACCTTAAATATGGGGATTCTCAATTAATGCAACCCGTTCTCACAACGTGGTAATAAAGGGGTAGGTCAGTATTAATTCTGTGGTGAAAAAGAATTAATATTAATTAATTAATTGTGTCCTGGGTTGTGGACATGGGAATTAATTAATTTATAGGCCCACTCTATTATTTGCATTAGGTCCCAGGTCTGGCCCAATAAGTGTGCTGAATTGAGCCCAGGAGCCCATTAGGGTTTTATAACCCTAGGTCTATAAATAGACCTCTCACTCTCTGAAACCCAAGCCACTTCATAACACAATTTGAAAAACCCTAGATCTAGAGAGTGAGAGAGGGGGCGCCGACTTCAAGGGAGAAGGTGGAGAATTTTCGAATTCTGGTCCTGCTCAAGCCACAGATCTACGGAGTCCTCACCAGTAGTAGATCTGAACAGCACCGGGACACAGATCTGAAGACCTGATCTGGAGAACAATAGATTTCTTCTTTCCCCTTTCTTTGTTTTTGATTTTGTCTTGAAATTAGGGTTGCTAATTTCTGTTTCCGCAGACAAATTCGATTTGCGTGGTTGAATTGAAGTTTGGAATTCAAACGCAAAAGATCGGTACAGACCCTACGGAATTATGGTAATCTCTCAATCCACAATCTCGTATTAAATTCATAGGAGCATGCTAGGTTTTTGAGTAATTTAATTGTGAGCAATATCCATAGATCCGATCCGGTTCATTTGGTTTTGGTGATTCGGTTCACGGTAAAAACCCTACAATTGGTATCAGAGCCAGGTTTCTGATTATGGCTCTATTGTTAATAATTAAATTCATTATGCATGTATGAATTTATTGTTTATTGTGGATGTTGGTTTTTGTTCCTCGTGGCAACCCGTTGATTCAGCCCGTGGTGGTTTATCCGTGTAGGGCTGAATTATTCTGTAAAATCATGAGAAAATCCATGATTAGAATAGATTTGAAATTGTAATAGAATAGTTTCTATAATTTTTCAAATTTTGTTTTTGAACGGGTCGAGGGCGAAGAACGAAGATGGAGCCGACACAGGGCCGGCGAGACGACGGCGGGGCGGGACGCAGGCGCGCGCAGCGAGTGCGAGCAGCGGCAGGCGCGCGCGGCCTGCGTGCGCGAGGCACGCCACGAGCGCGGGCGCGCGTGGGTGCGGGCGGCGGCAGACTAGCGTGGGGCGCGCGCGCACGGGTGATCGCGGCGTGCTGGGCGCGGGCGCGGTTGGCCAGCGGCGGCTTCGGTCGTCGTCGGCTGCTGCTGTCCCATCACGGTGGCTCGTGTTTTGGTGGTTTGTGCAATCCTGTGTAAACCCTAGGTTTGCATTAGGGTTAGGGCAAATCATCAGATCACAAAGGCCTAAAAATCCAAAAGATTTGGTGTATCAAGATTTGGAGGCCTTGAAGATTTGAGAAGATTTGAATTTATCCATTAAATTCAAATTCAAACTGTAATAGATAGATTTTATTTCTATTTATTTTTGGGGCCACGAGGAATTTTTTTTGCCTTAATTGTCCTCGTATGATATGTGATTTATTTATGTGCGCAATTAAGCATGTGTAGATAATAGGAAAAACATGATTTACTGCTTTTATTATTTACAGCTTTCCAAGCATGCTTATGTGATAAATTTCTTTTGTTGGATTATATTTTGGGAATTTTTGGGCTTGTTTAATTACATGCAAAAATTTGGGAAATATAATGACAAAAGGAAATTATGTGTGCGCATAAATAAACCTTTTAAAAGAAAAATACTAAGCCAATTTTTTTATTAAAATCAAAAGACCTCCACAAAGCGGTCCTAGGCTGTAAGTGTATCTCTCGTTCTAGTAAGCGTCTACGAGTGTAGCTTGCAAGTTCCCGGAGGTACATGGGTACGGTTGTTGGGATTTCTAGACAAACAATTTAAATCATGTGAATAGTGGGAGGGCTTTGCGTAAACGTCTACGAGTGTAGCTTGCGTAGACCTCTTTCACAAGTATTCTAGGATTGATTTAAATTAAAGATAACAAAAGCTTTGAGGGCTGTGCGGTATGGTTACGTGCCATGCTAAACTGTCTCTTTTGGCCGGAGTTAAATTTGTGGTTAATTGCTTAGAAGCATCTTAGAATATAATGCAAGAATTGCATCCCTGTTCTTGAGAGATGGCTTGGTCTAAGGTTTTCACTAATTATTAATTTCTAGTGTCAAAAACATCCTGACATGGTAGTGAAATTAAATGGATTGGGGCTTAAAACCCGCAGTTCTGGTCGAGGGTGACATCTTAAACGTCTACGAGTGTAGCTTGCGGTGGGTACTCTTGGGAAATTAGTGGAAAACATTTGTATTTGATTTATTAAAAGGTTTTCCATGCATTTGTTTTCGAAGTTCAACATGTATGTTCTTATTTAAGATCCTTTATTGTTTCAGATATGTCTATGTCTACTGTCGATCATATACTTGCTCTCAATCCTCTAACTGGTCCGAACTTCCATGAGTGGAGATATTGCATTGAATACATTCTGCTGACTAAACAACACATGTTTGTTCTTACTATGATGCCACTTGCACCACGTTACCACAAAGTGTCTAGACAAGAGAAAGAGTTCTATGATAGCTGGGTGGCATCTGAGGATTTTACTTACAAGTTAATCACAGATAACCTATCTAGAGAACTTAAGCTCAAGTACATGGGCTATTGTAGCTCTGTAGGAATCTGGATGGATTTGGTGCGAACGTATGGTGAAGTGGAACGAACTATCAACTGTGATCTCGTTAGAGACCTTGTCTGTAAGAGAATGGTTGATGGCAGTTCGGTGACACTGCATGTGATAATCATGGATAACACCATGAAGCGATTCACACGTGGAGGTGGAAATATCAGCGATTGGGCCAAGATCGATATTATCCTGAACTCATTGCTGATTTCTTTCTATGACTTTAAGAAGGATGTAGCTAAGAGAAGTGAGTACTCTTTCAAGGAGTTGCTTACTGATCTCATAGCAGGACAGTCCTTCGTGCCTTCATGGGAGTCTGAGTTATCAGATCTTGAGCACAACTTGGGTACATTAAAATATGTGGTTCATACTGTGTGCAAGAATATGATTGATCGCAGATCACGTGAGAGGAGGTCAAATGAAATTAAGGTGGTTGGTTTCACTTCAAGTAAGAAAGCAAGCGGAAGCAAGGGTCAAGGTACGTCATTTGCATTTGCAACGGAAACATGTTTAGCATCGGTTTCTACTCATTCGTGGGTAGTGGATACTGGAGCTACTGATCATGTTTGTTACATTTTGCAGGGGTTCACACCGAGGAGGGTGTTGAAGAATGATGAGGTTACCATTTCAATGGGGAACGCAACACAAGTGAGTGCAGCTGCCATTGGAGATTTCACCTTGTATTTTGACGATTCTGTTTTAACATTGAGAGATGTTTTGTATGTGCCGAATTTTCGGCGGAATCTTATTTCAGTTTTCAAACTTTATGTTGATGGATATTCAGTAATTTTTGATAGTGGTGTTTCTATCATTGGTAATAACGGTGTTATCTGTCGTGGAATGCTGAATAATTCTCTCTATGTTGTTAACTGTAATCATAAGTCTTCCGCAAGCATCGCATGTAATTCATCCGTAATTGATAATCCTAGGAAGAGAAAACTTACTTCTTCTGATGAGGATCTTACATATCTCTGGCACTTGAGACTGGGTCACATCAGCTTGAAGCGGATTCAGAGACTTGCAGATGACGGTACATTGGACTTAGTCCGGGCTGTACCTTATCAAGTCTGCAAATCCTGCATCGAGGGAAAGATGTCAACTAGGCCTTTCAAGGCTAGTCAGTCTCGAGCAGAGGATGTGTTGGAGTTGATCCATTCTGACTTGTGTGGACCGATGTCCACGCAGGCTCGTGGAGGGTACGAGTACTTCGTCACTTTCATTGACGATTACTCAAGGTACGGATATGTTTACCTGCTTCGCTACAAGTCTGAATGCTTTGAGAAATTCAAAGAGTTCAAGGCTGAAGTAGAAAAGAAGGTCGGGAAAACTATCAAGTCGCTGCGATCTGACCGCGGTGGCGAATACCTCGGTAACGAGTTCCTGCAGTATTTGTTAGAAAATGGGATTACATCCCAATGGACTGCACCGGGTACTCCCCAGCAAAATGGTGTAGCTGAAAGAAGAAATAGGACTCTTCTAGAGATGGTAAGATCAATGATGAGTTATGCAAGCTTACCTATTTCGTTTTGGGGCTACGCATTAGAGACATCGGCTTACGTGCTTAATGTGGTGCCTTCTAAATCAGTTCCTAAGACGCCTTCTGAGCTCTTCCTTGGTCGCAAACCTAGTTTGTGCAAGTTCAGAGTATGGGGCTGTCCGGCACACGTACTGTCGAAGGAACCTGATAAATTAGAAAGCAGGTCAAAAGTAATGATGTTCATAGGGTATCCCAGGCAAACGAAAGGTGGTTACTTTTACTGGCCTGAGAGTCAAAGAGTCGTTGTTAGAAACAACGCTAGATTCTTGGAGGATGAGTATGTGAGTAATCACAAGTCAAGGAGTGATATCGTTCTTCAAGAAATTGAGAAAGAGAATGCAATTCCAAGGGAAGGGGAACGTGTAAATGTGGGTGCTCCTGTGTGTGGTACAGCACCACAGACACGTTCTTCGGTGCAAGGTGCAGGACCACAAGTCACTGCACCTACTACTGACACGGCACAGATTCCTCGTCGTAGTGGGAGAGTTATTTTCCAACCGGAAAGGTATATGTTCATGGGTGAGTCTTCGGACTTGAGCCTGGAAGACAGACATGAGGACTCTGACCCACTGACTTACGAAGAGGCAGTGCAGGACAAGGATGTTGCCAAATGGCGTGTCGCCATGGATTCTGAAATAGAATCCATAACTGCTATGGGTGTATACCAGAAAACTGATTTGCCGGATGGCTTTAGGGCCATAAGGTGGAAATGGGTATACAAGAGAAAGAAATGGGCAGATGGAAAGATTACGGCCTTCAAGGCCAGGCTGGTGGCAAAGGGTTATAGTCAGAAAGAGGGCATTGACTATGATGAAACCTTTTCACCCGTAGCCATGCTCGAATCCATCCGGATACTCCTTGCCATAGCTGTGCATATGGACCTCGAGATCTGGCAGATGGATGTCAAAACCGCTTTTCTAAACAGTTACCTTGAAGAAGGTAGGGACATCTATATGCAGCAACCCGAGGGTTACATAAGCAAGGGCGAAGAACATCTTGTCTGTAAGCTTAGGAAGTCCTTGTATGGACTTAAACAAGCTTCAAGGTCGTGGAACTTACGTTTCAACGATGTGATTAAATCCTATGGATTTGCACAGTCGGAAAACGAAAGTTGTGTTTACCGACTTTGTGTCAGTGGGAGCGTGGTCTTCCTTGCACTATACGTTGATGACATACTCCTATTTGGAAACAACGAGGGAGTGATGTCCGAAGTCAAGATTTGGTTATCCGAACAGTTCCAGATGAAGGATCTGGGTGAAGCTGGCTACATTCTTGGGATTAAGGTCTTACGAGATCGTAAGAGAAGAATGTTGAGCTTATCCCAGGCATCCTATGTGGATACTGTGACAGCCCGGTTTAGCATGCAACTCGCCAAGAAAGGCTTGCTGCCTTTCCGACATGGCGTTCGTCTTTCTAGTGGGCAGTTTCCTCAGACACAACGGGAGAAAGACGAGATGAGTCTTGTACCATATGCTTCGGTTGTGGGTAGTCTCATGTATGCGATGCTGTGTACCAGGCCAGATATTTGTTATGCCGTTGGACAGGCGCACTGGACTGCTGTAAAGCATATCCTCAAGTATTTGAAAAGAACTAGGAATTTCTGCCTAGTTTATCAAAGTGAGGATTTGTGCCCTGTGGGTTATACGGACTCGGATTTCCAAGGGGACCAGGATGAGAAGAAATTGACCTCAGGTTATGTGTTTACCCTGGGAGGTGGAGCTGTATCTTGGAGGAGCTCAAAGCAGAAATGCATTGCTGACTCCACCATGGAGGCGGAATATGTCGCCGCCTCCGATGCCTAGAAAGAGGGGGTGTGGCTCCGGAACTACCTTTTAGAGTTGGGCGTGATTCAGAGTTTTCCAAAGAGCATCACAGTTTATTGTGATAAATCTGGTGCAGTTGCAAACTCAAAGGAACCGCGGTCTCACAGGGCAAGCAAACACTTAGAGAGAAAGTACCATATCATACGAGAAATTGTATCGAGGGGCGATGTGCTGATTAAGAAGATTGACACTGCTGACAATCTTGCTGATCCATTTACAAAGAGCTTGCCACATAAGGTTTACGAAAGACATATTCGTGAGCTGGGTCTGAGGTGGATGCCGACCACTCATAGTGGTTAGAGACAGCAGACTAGATAGACAAATTGTATACTCTGTAATAGCTTAGTTATGCTTTGAGTATAAGTGGGAGATTGATGGGTTTTGTATACTGAAAGCATTTATTACAATGTGTATACAACGGTTTATTTCTCCTATCTGTTAACAATCGTACATGTATGAACAATGGTATCCTCTTATCTCACCGATAGGGACGATCATACGGCGTGTTGTAGATCGCAGAAGACAGTATGATCACTTGACCTAGTGAAACATAAACATAATCACAGCCGGGACAGCGTATGAGGATACGTCTGTCCGGATGGCTGCGGCATTGTCGGAATAAGTAGTCTGTCTTGGTTACTTGACATGCTGGTACGCAGAGGTGGCGTATTGATGGACCGCAGTGAGATATATTCATCTGTCTGACATCAGCGAATAAAAGATCTTGTTATATTGATTGAGTCCAAACCCTAACGAAGGTTCAGGGGTTTGCACGGGTTGACTGTTGCTTTGACTTGCCATGGTGGAGAGCCAACACAGCGCGCTTGTATATCCGCATCTTGGGTAACAGCAGTTCGTGTAGTACCGCCTGAGACTGAACTTAGGTAACCATATCCGAGTAGTAGGATGGGGACATTCCCTGAGGAGCTCAATAACATTCATCGTGCCAAAGTCCTGCAGGCTGATTAAGTTCAGGCACGAGTGATAAGGTTTGAGTGGTACTACTCAGGAATTATAAGATATTAATTAATTATAGTTAGAGCTTGTCAGAGGCTCCGATTAATTAATGGATGTCCGGTAACCTTAAATATGTGGATTCTCAATTAATGCAACCCGTTCTCACAACGTGGTAATAAAGGGGTAGGTCAGTATTAATTCTGTGGTGAAAAAGAATTAATATTAATTAATTAATTGTGTCTTGGGTTGTGGACATGGGAATTAATTAATTTATAGGCCCACTTTATTATTTGAATTAGGTCCCAGGTCTGGCCCAATAAGTGTGCTGAATTGAGCCCAGGAGCCCATTAGGGTTTTATAACCCTAGGTCTATAAATAGACCTCTCACTCTCTGAAACCCAAGCCACTTCATAACACAATTTGAAAATCCCTAGATCTTGAGAGTGAGAGAGGGGGCGCCGACTTCAAGGGAGAAGGAGGAGAATTTTCGAATTCTGGTCCTGCTCAAGCCACAGATCTACGGAGTCCTCACCAGTAGTAGATCTGAATAGCACCGGGACACAGATCTGAAGACCTGATCTGGAGAACAACGGATTTCTTCTTTCCCCTTTCTTTGTTTTCGATTTTGTCTTGAAATTAGGGTTGCTAATTTCTGTTTCCGCAGACAAATTCGATTTGCGTGGTTGAATTGAATTTTGGAATTCAAATGCAAAAGATCGGTACAGACCCTACGGAATTACTGTAATCTCTCAATCCACAATCTCGTATTAAATTCATAGGAGCATGCTAGGTTTTTTGAGTAATTTAATTGTGATCTATATCCATAGATCCGATCCGGTTCATTTGGTTTTGGTGATTCGGTTCACGGTAAAACCCTACATGACCAACGCACGACAATTAGCCATGTCAGAAGTAGGACGAAAAAGCCTGTCAAAAAGCAGGAAAATCAATAATTAGCTACCCGCATTTAAGGAGAAAGATCCGTTGTGTCTAAACGGATCTGTCGACTCAAACATCAAGATCATAACTATAAAAGGGAAGTCAAAAGAAAATGCTGGAGCTGCTCACTCTCTAACCAGAAACACGATGTACGAAAGAATCCAAAAAGCAAAAAGGCAAGAGAGCAGTCCAGTTGAAAGGCACAATCCAGAGATATTCAAAGGCCTTCAACACTCCGAGTGTCTCACTACGTCTGACATTCGTCTGAGTGAGTCTTGAACTGGTTCAAGAATCCTCAATCATTGGGATCACTTTCCTTTTAAGGATAGCATCCAACAGTCAATTTCTTGTAAAGAAATTGAATAAGGCGGGCACTGAAGCCGAGTACACACGATAGTTCGGAAGGAACTCTAAACTCCTCCAAAGTATGTGGTGAAAGCGAGTTTTACGAAGGTGCGCCCTTGATTTAGCCGGAGCTACACCAGGAAAGTTCGGGGTATCGGAAGATAGCTGTAAAGCAGACAGATCTTCAGAAGGCTGGTTGCTTAACAGGAAAGGCAACTCTTTGTACACCGTATACTTTCTAGTAAAATTCTTAGCGATTCGGCTAAGGAGTGGACGTAGATCATTTGATCGAACCACTATATATTGTGTGTTGTCTTGTTGTTACTGCTTTTCGAGCTATTATGTTTTAAAACCTAGTAACCACGTTACTAGTGTATAACTGAAAAGGTAACCTAAGAAAATCTTAACGAAAAATAAAGTTGAGAATAATTTAAATACAAGAAAACGTAATCTATTCCGCTGCACTTCGTGTGTGTTCTTTATTATAACCACGACGACTCTGATCATAAGGGACCAACAATACCCCACTCCAAGTCGGAGCGGTGGAGAAGTACTACTTGAATTGCCCATGAAAGTCCAGGTATTGTCGAGCTAGCGACATTAAACCAAGCACGGGTTGGGAGGTAACCCAACAATTTACTGCTTTTCTTACTTCTGTTATTTCAATTCAGTCAAGTTGAGTCAATAGGTTGTAGAATCAAATTTTTTTTGTTTTTTGTTTTTGTTTTTTTTTTTTCATGTCAGTGCTCTGTTCAGCTCTGCGTCGATCGACGCCAGACTCCCATCGATCGATGCAAAATTTTTGCCCACGTCGATCGACGTAGAACTAGCGTCGATCAATGCGAGCTTTTGGGCTTCGTCGATCGACAGAGAACCAGCATCGATCGAAGCAGGGTATCAGAGGTACGTCAGACGGGTTTTTAAACCCAGTCTCCTCATTTTTTCTTCCTCACAAAACACACGCACGCGACACCCTTCTTCCCCAAACACCCATCCTTGAATTTTTTTCACTTCAAATTTGCCGCTTTAATCAACGGTATGTATCCTAGACCCTTCCACTTCGATTATTCCATGTGTTTTCAATGATTTGAGCATGATTTTGATGAAAATTGAACCTTGGAGCCCTAGTTTCAATTTTTGCTTTTTTGTCGATTTCATTGCAACTCTTCATGATTATTTGATATGGGTAGTTGTTCTAGTCAATATACGTGCTTTTGGTGAGATTGTAGCATTGGAATTGATTGAATTCGACGCTTGCTTGTTTGAGGATAATTCCAATTGGGGGGTGATTTTCTCGTCCTGCTATTTTGGGTAAAATTCTTTCAACTTTGGATGAAATATGCTTGTTTTGGGGGCGAATTGCATGAATGTTGAATCAATTTTGCTTGGGTAGATTCATTTTGAGGCTAATTGCATATTCTTGTTTTTGGGTGAAGTTGGAAATTTTGGTGAAGCACCTTGAATATTTGTTGAAAATTTTCCTCTATCCTTGCAGACAACAAATGGCATTCCGCCCTACTTTTGCCAATAAGGCAGCCGAAAGAAGGTTCCGAAAATTCTCTGGTGAAGAGTTCACGGTCCGCCAGACTCTATACCCATGTACAGAAACGATGCACATGTTGGGCATCAGACGAGATGTGGCGACCCCGATGGAGAGAGTCAAATGGGACTCATGGATGACCCAACGGTGGCCGACCTACCCATCGCTTGTGTTGGAGTTTTTGGCATCACTCCAAGTCATTGATGTCCAGCCGGCGTCAGAGCCAACCACCATTTCCTTCCAACTTCTGAACAAACCCTATGAGCTGCCAAGGGACACGCTTGAGGAAATTTGGGGCATCCTCAAAACTGGCATCGGGTTTCATCCCCCACATTTTGACATGGCCGGGTTTTGGAGCCAAATCGCAGCCGAGGCAAAAGGGGATGTCAGAGAGTTTGATTCAGGAAACATGAAGGCGTCTTCCATCGACAACCCCGTGTTCCGTTATCTTCAGTGGTGCATGGGGGTGTCCATCACCGGCCGACATGAGAGCGCCAAAGTGAGAGTGGGGGAGCTCTACGCCATCTACTGCATGCTGACAGGAGAGGAATTCAGCTTCGCAGCACTGATCATGGACCACTGGAGGCACCAGATCAAGGCCTCCAAGGGCAACATTTGGAGCGGGGGATTGATTACCCCGATTACGGAGCACCTGGGGATCGACTTGGCCGACATTGAGGTATTCGAGGGCAGCCAAGGCCTCAACACTTCGCACCTGAGTCGGATGCTGATACTTTCACCCCGAGAGGGTGGCTGGTCTTTGAGGATGTCCAACGGGGACAAGTTTCCACTACCGCAGAGGGCACTCACGCGTGTCACCGATTATCACTTCCGTGATAATTGGTTGATGAGCACACCCGCCCACATGAGGCTGATGGTTGGATCCCGTGGAGGACCCAACACCTCCAGACTCCTTCACAGACCGCACACACGACCTGACCAGTGACCCCCAGCAGAGGACGCCGATGATGAGGCGCCCGAGGATGAGGAGCATGATGGGGGAGCAGAGGAGATTCCAGCTCGGACCGGTGGAGCCTCGTCCAGCCACTTTGTGGGAGGATCTTCTTCCTCCGAGATGGATTTGGCAGCGATCTACCAGTTCATGCAGCAGCAGGCTGCTGTGCATGCGGCGGAGCACACCTGGCAGGCCGAGTTCCGCCAGCATGTGTCCTCGAGGCTCAACAACCTCGATAGCCAGATGCAGCGTCTCCTTCTGAACACCCAACCCGACTCCATCTACCTCTCCCACGAGCAAGAGAGCCAGAACCATCGTTGGAGACTTCTCGTCTGGCCAACCCCCGATGTGGTTTTGGAGGATCCTCCGGAGGAGGAATGAGGTACCATTTCTCTTTTCCCGTCTAACTTGCAAACTTGTCCACTCCTTCGAGTGAAACAAGTTTGGGTGGATGAGGATCAGAAAAGGGAAACGTTTGCATTTGCTTTTATTTATTTACAGTTTTTCTATGATTTTTGCTTTTCGTTTTTGTTTTCGTTTTTGTTTTTTCTGAACCATCACCATCCTTGTTCTTTTGCTTCAATGTGAACAATTGCTCTCTGCAAGAGTTTTCACTCAAATTAGTATTTTGAACTCTTGATTTGCGGTACTAGTTCTGAATTGGATAGTCTTGAGAATTGTTTTAGGAGCTTTTGAACATAGGGCAGTCGGAACTACTTTTGATTATGTTGGTATTGAAAATATGACTTGTTTTTCCCTGAATGAAAATCGTTGGTTTACAATTGAGATATTTGCTGATTGAGAATGAAAATCTGTGTGATAGAGTAGCCGACGATAGGAGTTGTTTTGCTTGATAAGTTGATCTTTGAAATATAAATCCTTGCATGATAACTGTTCAAAGTTGGGTAATTATTGAGGAGTAACAAAATTTTAACCCTGTGTAAAAATTTGAGCCTTTCTTTTCATTTGATGAGTGACAAGGTTTTTAGACTTACTTCCTAGAATTTGACAATTTTCTCTCTTGAGGTTGAATTAAGTGTGGTAATAGGGTGAAAATGATTTTAAGCATGTTCTTTCGTAGCCAATCTCCCATACACTAACCTTTGATTTCCGTTTGTAGCCCCTTTGAGCTTTGTAAATTATTCTTTGATTAGAAGGGTTGATGAATAAGAAATTACGATTACTGGAAGGTGTGAATTGTGGGATTGTGGTGTGAGGCTTTGTGTAAAAATAGGGGTTTCCATGGGTAAGTTTGAAGAGTGAACACTTGTGAAAAAAAAAGAAGAGAAGAGAAAATTGAGAAAATTCATATGTAGTAGTTCACGAAAGTTTGAAACAATTTCTAAGGGACCCTGAAAATTATAAAAGAGAAGGAACAAGATTGTGCATGAGAAAGAAAAAAAATTATGTGGTTATGATATGCTTGGATCTTTTGGTTTGATTGCAATATTTTGAGTCACTTAGCCAAATATATCCCACCTTTTAGGTAAGCCACATTACAACCAAAGAAAGACCTTTCTGATTCCCTGAAAAGCCTCACTAACAAGCAGTGGAGAGATGAGAAATTTGTCAAACTTATGGTGAGGTGAACTAAAACCTAGAGTGAGTGAAACACAAACCCCTTTACTTGTTGAGCGATGAGTGCAAACACTGCCCGGTGAGGTTCCTCCTCAATAATTTAACAATGAGAATGTGTTTGGATTGCATGATTTATATGATTGAGTGATACTTGGATTGCAAAAGAAGCTTGTGAGGCATTGCACACTTGTATCTACATTTGATTCGATTTCTTTTCTGCGAATTGATCGAGGACGATCAATGGTTTAAGTTTGGGGAGTTGATAAGTTAGTATTTTTACCAACTTATCTGGTTGTTCTTTGGCTAATTGAGTGATGTTTAGATTGTTTTACGCGTATTTTTGTGCATGAATTGGCTTTGGTGTTCGTAATGTCGTGATTGATGAATTATGCAGGTTTTAGTCGGAAAAATGGGAAGAAGTAGGAATTGCTCAAGGTTCCAGGGCCACGTCGATCGATGCCAAGGGCACGTCAATCGATGAGGGCAACTCAATGGACGACGATCAACGAAGAGGTTGAAGACGATCGACGAAGTGTTTTTCAAGGCCGTCGATTGACGCGGCGACGGGTTTTCCTAATCTGATCCTGATTTGAAGATAGAGACATATCTTATCCTAGATACTGTTTAATACATCTTTCACTAGTATAAAAAGCCATGTAAAATTCGAAACTAGGGTGTAAATCAATATAGCAATTAAAAGATTTTAGAGTTGAAGGTTTTAGAAGATTTCCAAGAGCTTCTTAGGTTTATGTTTGAAGACAGGTTTTTGTGGGAAGACATCTACACCCAAATCTTTATGCAATTCATGTTTTTCTTCATCTCTATGATTTTATTCATGAATACGTGTAGCTAAATCTCTCTTCAGATTCTAGGGTTTCGAATTATCAATGTATGCATGTTTGATTAATTGAATTATTTTCCCTTTCCCATCGTAGTTTGTGAAATCTGTGCTTATTCATAATCTTGAGTTTGCTGGACACATCTTAGGATTAATTAGTTGAGAACTTGAGACGTAACTGTAATGGTTTTCAATGGAAAGAGTTTTTCACAATATAATTTGATTTCTTGTCGTAACTGAAGGAGATAAATTATAGGAATAGATCCGTAGAATTATGGAGTTGATTAATTCATTTTGAGACCGAGCGGAGATAGGTAATTAATTAATCTACTTTATGAATTGTCCAACAAAGAAGTTCATAATACTTTTTCTGATGTTTCACTATGAAGAGGAATTAAACTGGGAATTAATCAATATACTCATACATGTCATACTTGATAGGTAGATATCCCTGGAATCTATACTTCTCATATCTGCTTCCATCAAGTTATTTTATTTCTCTGTTTGAATTTTAAATTGCAAAATTAGTTTGAGAACCAAAACCAAAATTTGAATTTCCCCTAACCAGTATTTTGAGAAACTATGTTTTAGTAATTAAGGTTTTTCGTTACTTTTTTCCCCTGGGATTCGATAATTTTATTTGCCGCTGTATTATTAGCTCTGCTAAATCGCTAGTAAAATAATTCTGCGATTAGTAGCTTGCGGTGGGAACTCTTGGGCAATTAGTGGAGAACATGTGTATTTAATTTATGAAAAGGTTTTCAATGCATTTATTTTCGAAGTTCTACATGTATGTTCATATTTAAGATTCTTTATTGTTTCACATATGTCTATGTCTACTGTTGATCATATTCTTGCTCACAATCCATTAACTGGTCCGAATTTCCCTGAATGGAGTTTTTGTATCAAACGCGTCCTTTATCTGAAAAATCAAGCACATGTTCTTTTCATGGATCCACTTGTGCCTGACTATGATGGGGTTTGTGAACTTGAGCTTGAGTTTTATGAAAGATGGGAGGATGCCGATGATTTCGCCTTTTGGCTTATCACGGGTGCCCTATCTAGAGAATTAAATCACAAGTATGAGAACTTTGAAAGGGCTGGAGAGCTCTGGAAAGAACTCTCGACAGCTTATGGTAGTGTGGAGCGGACTATTAACTATAGACTTGTGCACGATCTTGTGTGCAAGAAAATGGTTGAGGATAGTTCGGTGACAGCGCACATGATGTTTATGATAGATCTTCCGGAATCCTTTTATGACTTTAAGGTAGTTGCTGCTGCAAGGGGAGAGTATGTTCTGCATGAGCTACTTGAAGACCATGTAGTGGAGCAATCTTCCATGTGAGCACGGAAACCTGCTCCGACTGTTTCCAATACTAGTTCGACAACCTCTAAGGTTGGAGATGATGGTGTTGAAAGCAAGTTCAGGAAAACAGACAGTGAAAGCAAGTCAAAGAAGGTGAAGAGAGTCAAGGTCACTCCAAAGAAGAACAGGTGTGCTGGGTGCAGAAAGGTGGATTGTCCGAATGCTAAAGGACAAGGTACGTCATTTGCATTTGTAACGGAAACATGTTTAGCATCGGTTTCTACTCATTCGTGGGTAGTGGATACTGGAGCTACTGATCATGTTTTTTACATTTTGTAGGGGTTCACACCGAGGAGGGTGTTGAAGAATGACGAGGTTACCATCTCGATGGGGAACGCAGCACAGGTGAGTGCGACAACCATTGGAGATTTCACCTTGTACTTTGATGATTCTATTTTAACTTTGAGAGACATTTTGTACGTGCTGGATTTTTGGCGGAATCTTATTTCAGTTTCTAAACTTTACGTTGATGGATATTCAGTTATTTTTTATAGTGGTGTTTCTATCATTGGTTATAACGGTGTTATCTGTCGTGGGATGCTGAATAACTCTCTCTATGTTATTAACAGTAATCATAAGACTTCCGCGAGTATTGCATGTAATTCATCCATAATTGATAATCCTAGAAAGGGAAAACATACTTCTTCTGATGAGGATCTTACATATCTCTGACATTTGAGACTGGGTCACATCAGCTTGGAGCGGATTCAGCGACTTGCAGATGACGGTACATTGGACTTAGTCCGGGCTGTACCTTATCAAGTTTGTGAATCCTGCATCGAGGGTAAGATGTCAACTAGGACTTTTAAGGCTAGTCAGTCTCGAGCTGAGGAAGTGTTGGAATTGATCCATTCTGACTTATGTGGACCGATGTCCACACAGGCTCGTGGAGGGTACGAGTACTTCATCACTTTCATTGACGATTACTCAAGGTACGAATACGTTTACCTGCTTCGCTACAAAACTGAATGCTTTGAGAAATTCAAAGAGTTCAAGGCTGAGGTAGAAAAGAAGGTCGGGAAAACTATCAAGTCGCTGCGATCTGACCACGGTGGCGAATACCTCGAAAACGATTTCCAGCAGTATTTGTCAGAAAATGGGATTACATCCCAGTGGACTGCACCAGTGATATGTGTGTAATTTGTACTATTTTTGGAGTTTGAATTGAATGATTTGATGAGGATTAGGCGCACAAATCACACACATATCTTTTCTTTTTATTGATTTTCCTTCACTGGGTGTTCGAGAGTTGTTTTGAGTGTGCAGGACATAAAACGAGTTAGAAATTCGAGTTTTGGAGCAAAATTGTAGCTGAGGGCGAAATGAATCCCGTTCGGGACAGAAAAAGGAAGAAAAAGACGAAGGCCGAAGCCCGTCCCGTTCGGGATGGCTCGGTCCCGTTCGGAACCCACGTTCGGGATGCCCATTGCGTTCGGAACTCGGAAATTTGGTGTGAAATTGAGGAGAGAAAAATGGGAAGGCTGAAGCCCGTCCCGTTCGAGACCTGTCGTGGTTTTTCAGTGAGAAGCTTATTCCATCCCGCTCGGGATGGAAGTTTTCAAAGCAGATTCTGCTCGGGATCGAAGTGCTGGGGCTGCGAATTTCTTAACTATAAAAGGCCAAGGGATGTCACAAAATAAGGGTTCGACTCTTAAAAACCCTAGAGATAAAAAGGCACGAAAGAGAAGCAAAATTCACGTCTCAAGGCTGGGAATCGAAGGTGGAAGGAAGTCTTGGAAGATAGAATTGAAGATTCATCTTAAAAACACTAAGCTTTCTTGTCTTCTCTTTCTCTTCTATGATTCAATTTGGGATTTTGATGTTTTTTATTGTATTCACGAGTAGCTAAACTCATTGTTAAGGATTTGGATGTGATTGGGATTGATTTGAATATTGTTGGATTTGAGTAATAGAGTTTTCAAGGGTTTGATTATTATTGTGGATTTGAATTTGTGTTCCTTTCATGCTTGATCACCATGTGTTGGAAAGTATGCCTCAATGAACTAATTTGATAGGTTTGTTAATTAGAAGGGATTGCAATAATAATTAGGTGTTGTTTCACTTAGAAGATAGGTGAATTTACATCTAGGTCATTAAATTCTTGAGCTTTTGGGAGTTAATCGAGATTAATATACTTAGACTTAGGTTGAGATCGAGATTAATCTACGGTTGTTGCACCGGTACTAAGGGTAATAACTAGAGTTAGGTGAATTGACCCAAATTATCTACTAAAATTGTTTCGTAAAGTTAGCAAATCCAAACATATTCATAATCTACCCCAATCCATCCTATGTTCCTCAACTATTCTCTCTTTGGTAATCTTAAGTCAGTTATTTGGTATTTTAATTAGTTGTTACATTAATCTTTAGAATTTTAGGTAGTTTATAATCGATCATTCAAAGTCATTTTATCGCGTCTAGATATTAAGTTCCATAATCAATATCTTTTACTTAAACAATGGGCGAATTGAGTCTTCGTGTTCGATAATTTTTACTTGATAAAAAATACTGCATCAAGTTTTGGCGCCGTTGCCGGGGACTCAAGGTGTAGGTCGTTGTTTGATATTAGGGGATTTAAAAGCTTGGTAGTTTAGATTTATTATATAGTTACTTAATTTTAGTTCTTGTTGGTGCAGGTTGTGCATGATTACAAGGGCTAAGGCAAAGAAAATACAAGAACAGGCATCACAGGTAGTAGTGAAAGAAGACATGGCTGAGGAAGATCAAAGGAATGACAGACAGCTGATCGAGAATCTGCAAAGGCAGCTGGAAGAGGTCCGAGCCTAGGTTAACAATAACGCGAGGGAACGGGAGCGTAGAGAAGAAAGGAGAAATCCTCTTCAAAATCTATTCCGACCTCCAAGGGGAGAATCTACTGATGGATTCAATTTGCGGACTGACGCTACTCACTTCGAGATCACACCCCAGCTTGCTCAGATGGTACAGAAGAATCAATTCGGAGGGAAACCTAATGAAGATCCGAATAGTGATATCACGCAGTTTCTGGAGGTAGCAGACATGATAAAGATCAATCAAGTCCCTCAGGAGCAAATCAAGATGTACCTATTTTCCTTCTCCTTGAAAGATGAATCTAAGTCTCGGTTGATAGGATTGAAAAAAAATGAGATAAGAACATGGGCAGATCTGAAGGAGAAGTTCTTGCTGAAGTATTTCCCACCAGGGCTGACACTGAAAAGGAAGGCAGAAATTCAGTCATTCAGCCAACAATATGATGAGCCACTGTACGAGGCATGGGACAGGTTTCGAGAGATGCTGAGGAAATGTCCAAAACATGGCTTCTTTTATGCTGGAGTAGATATGACACACAACTCCGACTGGATAATATTGGTGGAGGAGATTTCCTTGATCTAGAGGAAGATGAGGTCATGAAGGCGATTGAAAAGCTGGCCGAAAACAGTTACAAGTGGCCAAAAGAAAGAAGGGATTATAGAGTTGTGAAGAGTGTTGCTACTACAAGGGATCAGGAAGAGATGAAGAAAAAAATGGCTTCTTTGGAAACAAAGATGAATCTTCTTCTTTTGGATAGAACTCAACAGCAACAGCAGCAAATGGGGAGTTCCTCAAGGGGAGGAACTCAGATTCCGAATCAGTACAGCGAGATGGCACAATTGGAAGCCCAGTCAGTTGATGATGTGAACTACATTGGCATAGGATTTTATGGGAATTACCGGAGGCCGTACTACTAGAATGATAACCCTCCATATCATCCCAATAACCAATTCCACCCGAATCTATCTTATGGGAATCCGAATAATGCTATGAATCCACCTCCAGGATTTGAACAGAGAGGAGAAGGATCGAATCAGGGGAATGGGGGTGATAATATGATGAGGCAGTATGGGCAGCAGGACAGAAGAGGACAAAGTTCGAGAGAAGAGGAACTTGAGAAGAGATTTGATAAATACGACAGTATGATGACAAAAATGCAGAATCAAATCTCTACTATTGCTAAGCATGTGAGCGGGAGTCATAAGCAGGGGCAGTTTCCCAGCGTTACCGAGGCCAACCCGAAGAAGAATCGCAGTGCTATAACCACAAGAAGTGGTAGGTCATATGACGAGCCCAGTAACCCCACAGCAGGTAAACACAAACAAGGGCACTAGGATAAAATTTCAGAAGAGGAGGAGATTGAAACAGAAGTGACTCCCCAGCTAATCAAAACACAAAAGGGGGGCGCATCTGAGGAAATTTCCAAGGGAAGCAACATACCCTTTCCTCAGAGACTTGCGAAGAATAAGTAGAGCAAGTAATTTGCAAGGTTTTTAGAACATTTGAAAAAGGTGCAGATTAATTTGCCACTGCTGGAAGTTTTGCAAGATATTCCTGGTTATGCCAAATTCCTGAAGGAATCGGTGACACAACGAAGGAAATTTGGAGAGTTCGAAACTGTGTACTTATTTGAAGAGTGCAGTGCAGTGATCCAGAAATAGATGCCCATCAAGAGGCAAGATCCGGGGTGCTTCACCATCTCCTGTGTCATTGGTGGATTGGAGTTTGGCCATGCACTGTGTGATTCGGGTGCGAGCATTAATCTGATGCCGCTATCTATCTTCAATAGACTGTAGATTGGGGAGATCAAACCGACCACCATTACTCTCCAAATGGCAGATCGCTCGCTATCACAGTCAAAGGGAATTGTAGAAGATGTTCTGGTCCGAGTCAAGGATTTTATATTCCCCGGGAATTTTGTAGTTCTGGATATGGAGGAAGACAAGAATGTGCCGTTAATTCTTGGGAGACCGTTCTTGCGTACTGGAGGAGCCTTGATTGATGTGTGGGAAGGAGAGCTGACTCTCTGTTTCAATGACCAGAAGATTATATTCTCCATCACAGATGCAATGAAGAAGCACGAGGACAGGTATGACGAGTGTAACAACATTGAGGTAATATATTTTCCTTTGTCTTTTGGTCATGAGAAGAAAGATGCTCTGGAAGAGGTTATTCAAGACTCTTTGCACTCTAACGTTGATTTTGATGAGCTTTATGAGGTTTGTGATGAGTTGCTAGAGATGGTGAAAGCGTTTAAAGATGCACCAGAGGTCAGACCAAAGCAGGATGTGAAGTTTCTGGAATTGAGGACTAAGGAGGAAGAGCTAGAGTCGAGATTGAAGAAGGAACAGAGCAAGAACGAAGCCCCAGTGGTGGAGTTAATGGAACTGCCAGATAGCCTCAGATATATCTTCCTAGGGGAGAAGGACATTTATCCAGTAATTGTTAACTCTGCATTGTCTGACGTGGAGATTGAAAAGCTGAAGAGGGTCCTGAGGATGCACAGATCAGCTATAGGGTGGCAGATTTCCGACATAAGGGGGATCAGCCCGTCTATTGTGATGTACAAAATTATTCTGGAAGAAGGGAGCAAGCCAAAGAGACAACCTCAAAGGAGACTGAATCCAAAGATGCAAGAGGTGGTGAAAAAGGAGGTGATGAAGCTGCTGGATAATAATATCATCTATGCTCCGATTGATAGTGAGTGGGTTAGCCCAACTCACATGGTTCCGAAGAAAGGGGGATTCGAGAAGGTAATAAAGCCTGGAGGAGAAGAAGTGATCGAGAGACCAACTACAGGATGGCGAAAGTCTCATTATTGCTTCTTGGATGGATACTCCGGATACAATCAGATTGTGGTGGCACCTGAAGACCAGCACAAAACAGCCTTCACTTGTCCCTACGGGATTTTCACCTATCGGAGGATGCCCTTTGGGCTGTGCAATGCACCGGCAACTTTTCAAAGGTGTATGATGTCCATCTTTCATGGTCTTATTGAAAACATTATGGAAGTCTTTATGGACAATTTTTCTGTGTTTGGCTTGTCTTTTGATGATTGCTTAGAGAATTTAAAAACGGTGTTGCAGAGATGTGAGGAGACTAACCTAGTATTAAATTGGGAAAAATGACATTTTATGGTTAGAGAGGGAATTGTGTTAGGACATAAGGTCTCTAGTAGGGGGATAGAGGTTGATAAGGCTAAAGTGGTAGCAATCGAACAACTTCCCTTGCCTAAGACAGTTAAAGGGGTTAGAAGTTTCTTGGGACACGCTGGGTTCAATAGGAGATTTATCCAAGATTTTTCCAAGATAACCAAACCTTTGTGTAGTTTGCTAGAGAAAGATGTCCCTTTTGATTTTAGTGAGGATTGTGTGAATGCTTTTGAGAGGCTGAAAAGGCATTAGTAACAGCCCCAGTATTAGTGACTCCGGATTGGGAAGAGGATTTTGTTTTAATGTGTGATGCTAGTGACTTTGCTGTGGGGGTAGCTCATGGACAAATTAGGGATAAAATTTTTAGAGTTATTGCCTATGCTAGGAAAATGTTAAATCCGGCTCAATTGAATTACACTGTGACTGAGACAGAATTACTTGCTGTTGTTTATGCCTATGATAAGTTTCGTGCTAATTTAATAGGAGCAAAATCTGTAGTTTACACTGATCATGCAGCAATTAGATACTTGTTTGGTAAAACTGATCGAAGCCTAGGTTGCTTAGATGGATTTTGCTTTTGCAAGAGTTTGACATGGAAATTAGGGATAAGAAAGGTTGTGAGAATGTAATTGCAGATCATCTTTCTAGGTTAGAGAATCCAGTTGAGGGTGACAATCAGGATAGTTTGATTAAGGAAGATTTTCCAGATGAGAGAATTATGACTGTGGCAGTTGCTAGTGTTCCATGGTATGCAGATTTCTGTAATTTTCTGGTTGCAGGTGTATTACCTCCTGATTTGGAGCCCTATCAGTGGAAGAAATTTCTGAAGGAGGCTAAGTTCTACTACTGGGAAGAGCTGTATCTGTTCCGCAGATGTGCTGACGGTATTATTCGCAGGTGTGTCCATCAGAGCGAATGGAGGAAGATTATTGAGGAGTGCCATCACTCGGTAAGTGGGGGTCACTTTGGTGCAAACCGAACCGCATTGAAGGTACTAGCTTGCAGATTTTATTGGCCTTCTATGTTTAAGGATTGTATTGCTATGGTAAGAATGTGTGATAGATGCCAGAAGATGAGGAATATAACCCGAAGGGATGAGATGCCCCTAAAGATATTTATTGAGGTTGACATATTCGCTGTATGGGGCATTGACTTTATGGGCCCTTTTCCCCCATCTTTTGGTTTTAAATATATTCTTCTTGTTGTTGATTATGTGTCACGATGGGTGGAGGCCATACCAACTGTTACTAGTGACTCTCAAGTGGTGCTTAAGTTTTTGCAGGCTTTAGTTGCTCGGTTTGGCATTCCCAGAGCTTTGGTGAGTAATGGAGGCAGTCACTTCTGCAACAAACTCATGGATAAACTTGTGGCTCGGTATGGGGTTCGACAAAGAGTAACAACAGCTTATCACCCGCAAGCCAATGGGCAGGCTGAACTGGCCAATCGAGAGATCAAGCAGGTGCTCGAGAAAACGGTATTGCATAAGAAGGACTGGAGTAAGAGACTTGATGAGGCTTTGTGGGCCTACCGGACAGCCTTCAAGACACCAATCGGCATGTCCCCGTATCAGTTGGTTTATGGAAAATCCTGCCATCTTCCGGTTGAAGTTGAGCACAAGGCGTTTTGGGCCATCAAGACATTGAAATTGGATTTTCTGAAAGCTCAGGGGGACCGGGTGCAGAAGCTGAATGAACTCGATGAGTGGAGACACGAGGCATATGAGAGCACAAGGTTGTGCAAGGAGAGAGCTAAACGGTTTCACGACCGACAGATTCGAGTGAAGAAGTTCTACAAAGGTGATATGGTTCTTGCTTTTAACTCTCATTTGAAATTGTTTCCGGGTAAATTCCGTTCTCGTTGGACAGGGCCATACAAGGTGCGAGAAGTGTTCGAGAATGGTACTTTGGAACTGGAGACTGAAGAGGGCCACTACTTCAAGGTGAATGGGCACCAGGTTAAGCGATTTCACACTTCCGAGCAACCTCGAACTGTGAATGAAATCTCCCTTGCATGAAGGTAAGTAGGTGATATCGTCGAGCTCCCGACGTTAAATGCAGCGCTTCTTGGGAGGCAACCCAAGTCGATTTACTTGTCTTGTTTTCATTGGTAGATTAGAATGCATATGTTTTTAATATTGTTTTGCATTGTATTAAATTTGGGAGGAACTCTGTGTTACTAATGATTGTTGGAAGTTGATTGGAGTGATGTAAGGACAAAAATACTTCACTTTGGGGGAAAATTACGCGAAGGGCCGTGATAAATCCCGAGCGGGACCATCTTGTCCCGTTCGGGATTCAAAAAAATCAAGAAATTGCTGTACGACCGAGGTCAATCCCAAGCAGAACCATCCTTCCCGCTCGGGACTCATAACATCTGGAGGAATTTGACAGGTCTACCGTGGGGTATCCCGAACAGGATCAAAGTGTCCCATTCGGGACCGATTTTGTTCATGCTGCGAATCGGGCCGGTCGAGCCGTCCCCAATGGGATAGGGCTGTATCGTTCGGGACCGTTCGCGAGTATAAATACATGCCGCGTGGGATCAGTTCATTTCTCGCCCCTCTCTCTATCGAACGGTATCATTTTTCCTTCTCTTACATTCCTTCGATTTTTCGGCGAATACAAGGTAATTTCTCCTTACCTTTCATGTTTATTTCATGTTTATGTTTAATTATTGAAGTTGAATTGATAGATTGGGGATTATTCATGCTTAGACTCCTATCCTAGGGTTTGTTGATTGATGCACATAAGGTGTTCGATTTAATGCCTCGATACATATTTGGTGTTTGAATTCTATATATATTGCGGTTATTGGGCATAGTTTCTTGATATTGAATTTGATTATGGAGATTTTGTGAAACTTGGAGGTTGTTGATGCTACTTGAAATTTTTGGGGCTTGATTTAAATCTTTAAATTGTGTTTGTACTCATGTGAATTGTGGGTTTCTGATTTTGCTATGATAATTCTTCATGAACATGATTTACTGTGGGGTAAGTAGTTGTGCTTTGAAGTTTGGATATGTTATGGGCTGAATTGGTGAATGATTTTTGGTTTGATTGTTGCAGAGAATATGGCACCAAATACCCGTGTTACATGCCCCACTAATTTCACTGACGATGAGTACAAGGCGCTAAAGGCCCTGAGCAAGTGTGTGGTGCATGGTTCCAAATACCCGTGCCCAATAACTCTTACCGCATTAGGCATCAAGGAGGATGTCGAAACTTTGTTGAGGAATATTGGATGGGATGCCTTGCTTGAGCAAAGGTGGCCAGCGTTTGAGGAACAAACTAGGGAGTTCTTGGCATCCGCTTCTGTGCGGAGGAGCCCCGGAAACTGGCCTAGCCACCTAACATTCAAAATGGGGGGCAAACGATACACTTTGGAGCGTGCAGAGCTCGATGCTATTTATGGTTGTGCATAGGGGTCGAAATACATACCTGATGACTTCCATCCCAAGGACTGCTGGCAAATGATCTCTGGCGAGACAGTTTTGGGGACACTAAGGATGAAGCTGGCCAAAGGTTCTCTCATTAGGAGCGTGGTCCTGCGTTACACCCACAAAACCATTGCAAACTTGGTCTCCGGACGCCATGAGAGCAACAACGTCATCATCTCGGAGCTTTATCTACTCCATTCCTTGCTTGCTGGAGTCCCCTTCTCCATGGCTGTTGTGGCCATGGACAATTGGAGCCGAGCTCCCACCCGTACCAACATTTATTGTGGCGGCCTGATCACTCCCATCCTCGACCACTTCGAGATCCCTCGGGAAGGCACGGAGGTGCCACCGTCTGTGATGGACCTCTCGGTGCTCACGCTGGTGAAATACATATCTATCCCCCGAGAGAATGCTGTCTTGTATAAGGTTGTCGGCGATGGTTGGATGATGTTTCCTAATACTGCTGCCACCACCATTATTGCTCCAGATTCCGCGACAAATCTATTGTTGGACTCGCCCGAGCACAGAGCCAGATGGTACAGAAAAGGCCGAGATGGGACGTATGGAAGTTATGAGCATACTATTCCTTGTCCAGGAGGACAATGAGGATGAGTCCATGGATGAGGTGGAGCCGCAGCATGAGCAGGGCGCCGGGACGTCTTCGGCTGGAGGCCGTCGCCCCTGGCAGACTGAGATGTTGGAGATGATGCAGAGCATGTCATCTTCTATGGTCGGACTGGACATGAGGATGGCGGGCTTAGGTACTGAGGTGACTGGATTGAGAGCTGATTTGGGTACCCAGAGGACTTGGATGGAGCAGAGATTTGATGGAGTAAACGACAGATTATCCAGCGTCGAGACTGAGCTGAACGACTTGATTGCTCAGTTTCGTGCTAACTATCGGAGGCGCATGAGGAATGATGATGCTCCGGGCTCTACCCAGCAATGATCACCGTCTTTCCGCCTTTTCAAACTTAGTCATCTTCGGACTAAGTTTGATGGGGTTGGATGAACACCGGTTCTCCCTTTATCCCTATCCTTTTACTTGTTATGATTGGAACTGTTTTATCTGCTTTGTTATTGTACTGAATATCTAGTTTGTTGAGTTAGGATTCATTTGATGTAGTTGTTTTGAAGTATTTCGATTTGGTTGTAAAATGATTAATCTGTGACTGATGGAGGTTGTTGATTTTTGGAAATTGTTGGTTGTTGTTGTTTGCTATGGTGATGATACAGGTGGATAGAGCTTTAACAAGCGGAACCATGCCGATTTTTTTTTGTTTTCCACCTGGTTGAACTGTCGGAAGTTGGGTACACACACTCTAACACTTAACTCTCACACTAAGCATGAATTGAATGATTTATTTAAAGTTTGAGTACTTGCAAGTGAAGTGTGCTTGATTGTGATAACTTAGGCTTGAGATTGAATTCGTGACGAAGCATGAACATGATTTGAATCGTTTGAGCTTATGATAGGGCGGAATAACTTGAAGTTGATGCATGTTTTTAGTTGAACAATTTGGCATTTGACGTCATGTTATATTAATGCTTAGAACTCAACAACTTTAAACTTGTGAGATTTGAGCCTAATGAGTCTATTTTACCTCATTATTGATTGGTTGTGAGAAGCGAGGCACAAGTGGATTGAGTAGAGTCTGTCGATACCACTAAGTTTAACATGTTACATAGAACTAGAAAATGATCTTATGCCATTCCTTCTTAGTACCTACCTTTGATACTGTTGGAGAATAAGGTGGAAACATAATTACCATAACCATTGTTTTGGAGCCCTTTGAGCCTTTAATTCTTTCATATGTGCTTAGGAACAAGTTTGTAGGTTGGGATGAATTCTGAGATGAGAAGAAATGAGTGCTTGGATTGAACTTTGTGAGAGGATTGAAAATGATGATTTGGCGAATTTTTTGGGGAAGTAGAAAGAAAAAGAAAAAGAAAAAGAAAAAAAAAGGGAAAGAGAAAAAGAGAAAGAGGAAAAGAAAAAGAAAAAACAAATAATTGAAAAGAGGTTCGAATGCATATTTAGTGATAAAAAGTGGGAACTTATCAGATTGTGGAATTGAGGTATGTACTTATGTGTTGAAGGGTTGATTGGTTGAATGTTGAGAAGAGGGTGGGGACGAACGAGTCACTTTTGCCTAAAACACCCTACCTGTTAGTAAGCCACGTTACAACCCGATAAAAGTCCTATTTGACTCTAGAACAATGTTTCAATGTGAACTAATGTGGTAGAGATGAACGATATGAATGAAACTTGTGCACTTGTGCTTGAGAGAAAGAAATTTTTAACCTTATACAGCTGAGTGCGAGTGTTACACCTTATATGATCACATGCCGGTAAGGTTGAGTTCTTTGCATTAATCCAAACATGGTGGATAATGAAAACTTTGTGAGATCGAAATATGCATTGATAGATAGTGGTGAGCCGTGAAGCATTGCACCAAGCGAATGAAAATCTAGTTTTTATTTTTGATTGAGGACAATCAAAGGTTTGAATTGAATGATTTGATGAGGATTAGATGCACAAATCACACACATATCTTTTCTTATTATTGATTTTCCTTCACTAGGTGTTCGAGAGTTGTTTTGAGTGTGCAGGACATAAAACGAGTTAGAAATTTGAGTTTTGGAACAAAATTGTATCTGAGGGCGAAGTGAATCCCATTCGGGACACACATATCCCGTTCGGGACAGAAAAAGGAAGAAAAAGACGAAGGCCGAAGCCCGTCCCGTTCGGGATGACTCGGTCCTATTCGGAACCCAAGTTCGAGACGCCCATTGCGTTCGGAACTCGGAAATTTGGCGTGAAATTGAGGAGAGAAAAATAGGAAGGCCGAAGCCTGTCCCTTTCGGGACCAATCTATCCCGTTAGGGACCTGTCGTGGTTTTTCAGTGAGAAGCTTATTCCATCCGGCTCTGGATGGAAGTTTTCAAATCAGATTCCGCTCGGGATCGAAGTGCTGGGGCTGCGGATTTCTCAACTATAAAAGGCCAAGGGATGTCACAAAATAAGGGTTCGACTCTTAATAACCCTAGAGAGAAAAAGACACGAAAGAGAAGCGAAATTCACGTCTTAAGGCTGGGAATCGAAGGTGGAAGGAAGTCTTGGAAGCTAGAATTGAAGATTCATCTTAAAAACACTAAGCTTTCTTGTCTTCTCTTTCTCTTCTATGATTCAATTTGGGATTTTGATGTTTTTCATTGTATTCAGGAGTAGCTAAACTCATTGTTGAGGATTTGGATGTGATTGGGATTGATTTGAATATTGTTGGATTTGAGTAATAGAGTTTTCAAGGGTTCGATTATTATCGTGGATTTGAATTTGTGTTCCTTTAATGCTTGATCACCATGCGTTGGAAAGTATGCCTCAATGAACTAATTTGATAGGTTTGTTAATTAGAGGGCATTGCAATAATAATTAGGTGTTGTTTCACTTAGAAGATAGGTAAATTTACATCTAGGTCATTAAATTCTTGAGCTTTTGGGAGTTAATCGAGATTAATATACTTAGACTTAGGTTGAGATCGAGATTAATCTACGGTTGTTGCACCGGTACTGAGGGTAATATTTAGAGTTAGGTGAATTGACCCAAATTATCTACTGAAATTATTTCGTAAAGTTAGCAAATCCAAACATATTCATAATCTACCCCAATCCATCCTATGTTCCTCAACTATTCTCTCTTTGGTAATCTTAAGTCAGTTATTTGGTATTTTATTTAGTTGTTACATTAATCTTTAGAATTTTAGGTAGTTTATAATCGATCATTCAAAGTCATTTTATTGCGTCTAGATATTAAGTTCCATAATCAATACCTTTTACTTAAACAACGGGCGAATTGAGTCTTCGTGTTCGATAATTTTTACTTGATAAAAAATACTGCATCAACCGGGTACTCCCCAGCAAAACGGTGTAGCTGAAAGAAGGAATACGACTCTTCTAGAGATGGTAAGATCAATGATGAGTCATGCAAACTTTCCTATTTTGTTTTGGGGCTACACATTGGAAACAACCACTTACGTATTAAATGTGGTGCCTTCTAAATCAATTCCTAAGACGCCTTCTGAGCTCTTCCTTGGTCGCAAACCAAGTTTGTGCAAGTTTAGAGTATGGGGTTGTCCGGCACACGTACTGTCAAAGGAACTTGATAAGTTAGAAAGCAGGTTAAAGGTAATGCTGTTTATAGGGTATCCCAGGCAAATGAAAGGTGGTTATTTTTACTGTCCTGAGAGTAACAGAATCGTCGTTAGAACCAACGCTAGATTCTTGGAGGACGAGTATGTGAGGAACTACAGATCAAGGAGTGATATCGTTCTTCATGAAATTGAAAACGAGAACGCAATTCCAAGGGAAGGGGAACGTGCAAACGTGGGTGCACCTGTGAGAGGTTCAGCACCACAGACACGTTCTTCAGTGCAAGGTGCATAACCACAAGTTACTGCACCTACTGCTGATGCGGCACCAATGCCTCATCGTAGTGGGAGAGTTATTCTCCAACAAGACAATGATGTTGATAAATGGCGTGTCGCCATGGATTCCGAAATTGAATCCATAACTCCTATGGATGTATACAAGAGAAAGAAAGGGGCGGATGGAGAAATCACGACTTTTAAAGCCAGGCTGGTGGCAAAGGGGAATAGTCAAAAAGAGGGCATTGACTATGACGAAACCTTTTCACCCGTAGCCATGCTCAAATCCATTTGGATACTCATTGCCATAGCTGCACATATGGACCTCGAGATTTGGTAGATGGATGTCAAAACCGCTTTTCTAAACGGTTACCTTGAAGAAGGTAGGGACATCTATATGCGGCAAAATGAGGGCTACTTGTAATCAAAATATTTAAATGATAAAATTACTTGTTGATGACAATCTCTTTTTGTCCAACAAAGGTCTTCGTTCTTCATAAGGTGAAATTACACACTCCAGTGTTATCAGTAGGCTTCTTGCTCTCTTGCGTACTTAAGATTTTTAATTGCTCTAAACTTACTTGAAATATTAATTGAGCATCTCTCCAAAATTATAAGGAGAAGATCTTAAGTAGAAAACTGAATTTGAGGGGGTACCTTTCTGAGTTTACAGTATGAATGACATACTTGTAATAAATCTAAAGTTCTTCGCTCCTCATCAGCTTAGGTTAGAGATGGCTTTGACCACACCAAAAAGGAGAAAATTGTTAGAAAATTTGATAGAAATATCCTTTCTTTTATTTTATGATTTGGTGGGTCAAAGATTGTAAAAGCCATATTAGTTAGTGTTCAGCTAAGGCGAAAAATGTGAAGTCCTGTATAGGTTCTTTATCGAGTTGTAAGTTGATACTAATGTTAGAAACTAGACTAGTAAAAAAGGTCTAGTACGCGCGGAAGACTCAATCTAGCCAGAAGAACGCAATATGCCTTACAAGCCTGGAAGAAAAGAGTCTAGCAGAGTATGTATTACATCAAGTACGAATCCAGTATAGTATGGTGCAATCGCTCAAACCACACTAAGCAGAAAGGCACCAAGTATACTTCAAGATATGATGTCATCATCACGGAGTTGCGAGTATCACAACACCAGCATAGACTTTCTAGTCTAGATCCCAGCATATGAGGAATAGAGGAATCGCAAGATATACTGAACAAGAACAGACTTTAAGGATTGGAGAAGCCTTAAAGTCTGCAAGCACGAAACTTTAAGTTTCGCTACCTAGGATGCTCAGTCTGGGATTCCTCATACTGGTAAAATACTGTCATTCTGACAAAAGACGAATTGTCGCTGTCAAAGTCAGAAAAAGGCGAAAAAAGGTGTAGACCCTCTGGTATATACTCCAACACTCGAGTGCTGGGTTTCAAATTGAAATAAAGCTATACTGACATAAAAAATAAATAAAGCAGTAAACAATAAACAGATTTATAGTGGTTTGGACTAAACCATCTTACGTCCACTCTTCAGACACTTGGTCTGGTAATCCACTAAACTTATAACATTTACAGGTGCTCCTATGATCTATTGCTTGTCGGTGAATGCCCCGTCCACCGATCCACAAGCACACTCGTCTTGTCGTTGCTTGGTTCCTCACTTCGCAGCTCCTCCGAGTGTGGGCGCACCACTCAACTTTCTTGTAGCCAGAATGGGGTGTTTATAGTTCTCCTGTGAACTATCTCTTATGCGGCAGGTTGCCTGTAAGAGTCAGAGTACAAGATGTACTTGACTATTGTAGTTTTTCTTGGAGAGATTTTGAGTCTCATGTTCACTTTGTGACACACAAAAAGCTTAATAGCCTCGAAAGTAAGCTCACCCATATTCAAAAAAAAAAAAAGTAAGCTCACCCTGTTAATCTTATAACTTTTGGTGGGAGATCATAGATCTTGTTGAATTGACTACTTTAGTATATGTTGCCTTTTAGATCATTTCTATAGCCTTCTCCTTCGATGATTTCTCTGGTCTTTATACCAGAGATGAAAGTTTGAATTTGAGACCCATTAGAGATAAAATGGAAGATGTCCAATTGGATGTCTCTATTGGTTGCAGCGTTTGGCGGGTAGGTGTACTTTTTGTTGAAAGTCAAGTTAAAGTAAACTTCAAGTACCTAAGTGTTTTGCACAAACGAAGCTGACATGTCACCCTCAGCTTGGATAAGTGCAAGAATCATAAAATCTTCTGCTACATATATATTATACTCTGATAAACCGGACCAACAACACATATAAAACATCTCTAAATACTAGAAATCTGTTTTCAAAGTATAAAGTAAATTCTCCATTGGTTACTACTGAGACTTGCTCTCCGCTGCCCATTGAGATGGTAATCTCGTCATGTTCGAGCTGCCTTCTTGGCTCGAGCCCCTGCATAGTATAACAAACATGATCAGTTGCTCCAGTATCCACTACCCACTGATTCTAAACATGTTTTTGTTATAAAATGCACATGACGTATCTTGTGCTTCTGTGCTTGGCACTAGAAAATTTACTCTTCCGCTTCGCTTGCACTTATGCAATTTGATAACAACTCTTGCTCTCTTATCCTTTTCCAGCATCTCATTAGCTTCAGCAACTACTTGTCGAAACAGACAAAGGTGGAGCTAATTCCCATGCTATTACGTCAGACTGTTCTTGTAACAACACCCTGAGTAACTCATTAAGACTAAACTCACACCTATCACCAAGGAACTTGACAAAATAATCAAAGGATTCAGGAAGAGAGTTCAGAACAATATTTATCTTAGCACGGACATTAATATGTCCACCTCTCATCATGTATTTGTTCATGATCTCTCTCATGATCATTACATGCAGATTTACCGAACTGCCCTCAGTCATTTTCTTGCAAACAAGGTCCTTCACAAGATCATAACTGATAGTTCATTTCACCTTTCCATATAGTTTTACAAGATCCCCCCAGGTTTCAACAGTACTGCGGAATCTTCTATACTTGAGTTTCAGTTCTCTAGAAAGACTGTTCATGATGAAAAAGTAAGCAAAATCATCAGAAGCTACCCATCTATCTAAAATTGTTGCTCAAGCTCAGAAACTCTGTAAGACCGAGGAAGTAGTGGATCCATAGAAAGTATATGCGAATGATTCGCAAATGAGATAATATACTCAAAGCAGTATCTCCACTCAGGAAAGTTTGGACCAGTTAATGGGTTCAACATTAAGAGGTTCACAATGTGAGCTATAGACCTGTCTGAAAATAATAAATTAAAACAGAAATTAAAACATAGTCGCAAACTATTGAAACAGATAAATATTGCAACCTTATGATAAAACAATATAATGTTTCCTCCAATTTGCCCAAGTATTACTATTATAAGTCACACATGTGAATGTTTACAATAAAATACTTAACCAGACTGCATCTTTCAATTCCAGTCTCTTTGATTCCAATCCATGTCACTTTCCCTTAGACAAATGGAATTAATAATGGAGACTAACCAAGACCATATTATCCTACTGAGCAGGGACATCACAAATGAGTTATACTCCGGATAATATCTAAGCTAGTATACCACAAAGCCAACCTTCCCACATTAAGATCGATTTAGAACATACCATAATCCTTTATAATAAGGTTTTCACATTTAATTCAATCCCTAGAGAACTTGTGAAAGATCTAATATGCAAGCTACACATGTAAACGTTTACGCACGAGCTCCCACTTCTCACATGATTTAAATGTTTGTTTTAAGAAATCTCATCTATTAGAACTTATGAATAATAAAATAAGTAAGCTACAAATGTAGACGTTTACTTATTAGATTATTCACTTCTAATAAGAGATTGCTTTGTGGAGGTCTTTATAAAATTAACAACTAAGTAATTTTCACTCATAAGGTTCAATTGTGCACTAATTATTTTATGTTGCTATAAATTATGACATTGCTAAATTTCTATCATGCCATGCATGAACTCTGAATTTATAGCCATAATTTAACTCCATAAAATAAATCACATGGCATGCTTTAAAGTAGTAAATAATAAGCATTAAATATACTCCCTATTATCCACAACATGCTTGGGTGATGCGCAAATAATTAAAACACGTATATCATGCGAAAACAGATAATAAAACAAATAAAAATGTCCTCATAAAAACTTGATGTCATGCAAAAACACTTGTCAAGTTAAAATTATCAATCTAAGGATCTTTCTAACTTTGACCTACAGATTTCTCTTTACTCGTATGAAATTTTATAGTTAGGTAAATTTAAGTCGTTGAGTTGTTGTATCAACTAGGCAAAAATATAAACTAGGCTAAAGCGTAAACAAAGTAAGACACAATGACAATCATGTTTGAACAGAAATTTATTAATCAACCAATCTATACTTTCCAAAATAGGTAGACAAAGTAGCAAGTTCAATCAATAAGACAAGAGTGAATGATGCTTGGAAATCCAATGTGCTCCAAATAGATCAAATTATGATGCAAACTAAATTTAATTCCTAAGTGGTTGAGCAATCCACTTTAAGGTTGTTGGGAAAATAATCCTAGATTTATGTCATAAATCTCCCTTTAGATCAAATTGTAAAAGTTTTGTTGAATCAAATCCTTAGTTAGTTTGGTCGATCATTGCAGAAATCTAGATAGTCTAGCAACTCTGTGTAAAGTCCTGTTTAGGAAATATTTCGAGTTATAATAGATTAGAAGTACTTGCAGAAGATTGCTGAAGGATTCAGCAATTGAAACGAATACTTCGAAAATTCTAGATGCTAGGAACGTTCTCAGCAGTCAAGCAGATTGCTAGAGAAGTTAGCAGTCAGAAATGACTGCTAAGGAGGTAGCAGTCAAATTCTGAGAAGAAATGACTGCTAGGAGTACTTACTCAGCAGTTGGAAGAAAAGAGATAGCAGAATGCTGAAGGAGTCAGCATTCACTATTTGCTCAGAATATTGCTAGAAGTAATAGCAGTAAGGAATCAAGACCCAAGTGCTGAATATGCAACTTCTAAGGAATCAGCAATTGGATACAAAGCAGATTGCTAGAAGAGGTAAGCAGTCAAAAGGTCGAAGTACTTAGCAAAATGTTCCCAGGATTCTCCGAGAGAATGCTAAGCAAGGAGATATTCAGAAAACTCTTGCTAATACTACCATTCTGACAAAAGGTACAACCAAGGATGAATAGCCTTCCTGAAGTAGGTAAAAAGGCACTGTACCACACCGGAAAGGACGAAAAAGCATGTAGCACTTTTGGAAAAAGGAGGCGTTGTGTCTAACGGGTCTGGAGATTCAAAGTTTGAATCTGTAGATATAAAAGTGAAGTCCAAACAAGAGAGAGCACCCCCTTTGAATCCTACGACTACGACTAACAACTGCTCATACGTGAGAAAAACTTTACAAGCGAACATAAAGTGAGAAAGTAGTCGGTTGAGAGAACATTAAAGAGACAAGAAGAATCTTAAAGCTCTCAACAGCAAGTGTCAAACATTGAATATCTGACATTGCATTCAAGAGGATTCGTTGACTTTATTCAAGGATCAATCATTGGGATAACTTTCATCCTAGGAAGCATCCAGCAGTCACATCTCTGAAAAGAGATTGACTACGACGGGCTGTTGCCAAAACCCCCAGGAGAGTTCAGGAAAGAACTATAAAGCTTCCATTGCAGCAAGGTTAAGTTTTACGAATGTGCGCCCTTGACTCATCCGCAGCTACCGACCGAAAGATTCAAGTAAATAGCTTTGTAGTAGCTGGCTCAAAAGCTCACCACCTGCTACAAGAGATAGGCGAATCCTTGTACTTGAATATATCTTTTTAGTGAATTCTCAGTCTTCGACTAAGGAGTGGACGTAGATCTTTAAGGATCGAACCACTATAAACCCTGTGTTCTTGTTACTGTTTTATTGTTTTATGCTTGTTGATTTAAAACCTAGCAACCTCAAGTTGCTAGAGTATTTCTGAAACAAACGTAACACCTACCTTGAGCTAAATATTTGTGAAAGAAACTAAGTGAAAGATACTTGAACATTCCGCTGCATTTGCTAAGTAGTCTTCCACTGCTTTAACAACGACTCTGATCAGGGACCAACAAGTGGTATCAGAGCAGGAGGTCGTAAGACTTACTACTTCTGAGTCGCTTTTGACCAGATCTATATTTTCCTTGCACGGTTTTTGTTGTTTAGCTCCGGAACATCTAATCCTAAAGGACCCGATGCTAAGCGGGTACCTAAACAAACCTGTTGATTTTTGCAGGAACAGGATCCAAGAGCTAAGACATCAGGCATGTCAAATGAATGGATCCTAGATAGTGGCTGCTCGGGACACATGACAGGGAGAGAAGACTTGTTCTCAGAACTTCAAATAGTTTATGGCCCCACAGTCATGTTTGGTGATAATAGCAAAGGACGAGTGATCGGAAGAGGATGCATTGAGCAAGATGGGATGAGAATCATCAACATTGCTCTCGTCTCCAACCTCAAACACAATCTACTGAGCATCAGCCAACTATGCTAAAATGGGTACAATGTCTATTTTATAAACACAGGATGTGAGATTGTTGACAGTGCTACAAGTGAAGTGAAGCTAAGAGGCATCCGCAAGGGTGGCCTATACACTGTTGATTAGCAAAACGGCCAACAACATTCCTGCTTCGTAGCATTCAACAAGGAAGAGACAAATTGACTATGACACAAGAGGTTAACTCATCTGAACTTTAAAACCATTAACTACCTATCCAAGCACAAACTTGTTGTAGGATTGCCTGAGGCGACCTTCAGAAAGGAAGGCGTATGAAAAGCTTGCCAGCAAGGGAAGCAGACGAAGGCATCCTTCAATACGAATCCGGAGAAGGCCACTTCTGAAAGAATCCTTGAGCTATTGCACATGGATCTATTTGGCCTAGTCACTCCAGCCACTGTAAGTAAAAAGGTTTATACTCTTGTGGTTGTTGATGATATTTCCAGGTATATGATACGTGTGCAACGTGTGCAGCAATAAAGTGCAAGCATACACTGTCAAGTAATATCTAGGAGTATCTAGAGTCGATCCCACGAGGAATGCCTTTTGTGAAGAATCGTGCACACAATCAACTTACAGCAGGGGTTTGATCAATTTGTGGTTGAATCTAATCCCAATACAAAATAAATGACTTAACATAAACAAGACAATGATGATTTCAGAACCACGTAACAAACAGGACAAACTTAAGGTTCAGTTATAACAAGCGACTCAGGTTGCTGATTCTACGTGCTGGAAAGATGCTACAGCATGGATCCTGGTTATTATTCTAGTGCTGAATCGCTGAAATTCTCTCCAGTTCTTCCAAACTATCGAGATTACTTGGGATAATGACCAATCCACATATTCCTATGCTAGACTAGACAGAACCCAGCTCACAACAAAATAGATTCATAAAGCACACTAAATCCACACATCTTCCAATGGCTAGACTTAGCTCAATTCAAGGCTCTCTCCTAAACATGCTTTTCCAAACATGAAAAGAAATTTATCTTAACAAAGTTGGCCAGACAGAGTAAGATAGGAATGATAAACACCCAGAACTGATAGATTAACAAGGAATCCAAAATATAACATCAATCCAACAAGAGATCAACAACCCAAGTCTAGAGTATTTAGCTCATGGCTGGAAATAAACAAAACATAATTGAAATGTCTTCAAAACTAAACATAAGAAATGATTTAAAACTGCAAACAAAGATAGATGGGGCTGAATTCCTTCAATCCCACAATGGTGTCCTCAGGATTCCTCCTTCGTCCACACTTTAGCTCCTCTCCATGGTGCCTGATCTTTTCTTTCTCTCCAAGACTGTTGTATTGCTCTCAAATCACGCACACCTCTGAAATGAGCTGATAATTCCCTTTTATATGTGGGCTCCAATATTCTAGAAGAATATCTTTTTAGGTTTCCACAATTAGAGCTGTGATACCTTAATTATCCCTGCCCAGGTGGCAACAAGTCAAGGTTCCTTCATTATCCAGCTCAGCCAAGCTTTATCACGCCCTTGTCAGCATTTGGCAGGATACCCAATTCAGGATTTTCTCTCTCCCCGTTTTCTCTCTCTTTGAAACATCTAGCATGCTAAAGCACATGCTCAGCATTCCAACCCAGCATGCACGGTTCCATCCGATACTTGCCTCTTATTGTTTCCTGCATTTTATTGCTAGAAATAGACCAAAAAGTGATGATTACGCACAAAGACTCACTGGACACTAACTATGCATTTACATGCTTATTTACCCCTAAATTAGACTCAAACAAGACTTAAGGACTTCAAATTTATTAATTCAAAGGCATAAATATAACTCTCCTAAGAGAGTTATCAGTATACGTGGGTCAGACTGCTAAGGACCAAGGATGAAGTAAAGCTCATCCTTCCAGAGCTGATACTCAAGGAACAGAATAGCAAAGAGGTCACCATTAAGAGGATAAAATCGAACAACGGGACTGAATTTGCAATGGCTTTCTAATGGATTTCTGCACCGAAGCTAGAATCGGGCATGAGAAATCCACTACTGGGACTCCCCAGCAGAATGGTCTAGCAGAGAGAAGGAATAGTTACTTGAAGGAAGCAGTTCGGTTGAGGCTAACCGACTCTGAGCTGAGTGGAAAGTATTGGGGCGAAGCAGTCATGACTACCTGCTACACTTAGAATAGGAGTGCAATTAATGACAGATTCAACAAAACTCCTTATGAAGTGTATAACGGTTGTAAGCCTTCTCTAACTCATCTTCATGCCTACGGTTTGACGTGTTATATTCATAACAATGGGAAGTCGAAGCTTAACACTTTTTTGCCTAAGTCTGATGAAGGTGTGTTCCTTGGATATGGACATCCTTCACACAAAGGTTATAAAGTGTTAAACAAGACGACTCAAGTTGTGGAGATAACATGCAATGTTATTTTTTATGAGTCTACTTTAGTGCGCAGGATTATTAGAGAGAAAAAGGATGACAATCATGAGGCTAATGATGTCCATGGTCAATTGATCTTGAATTCTTTCGAAAATATGCAAATTGATCCGACTAAGTCGATGAATGATTGTAATCCAACTCAGGCACATTCAGCTGGTGATCAAACTGCTGAACCGGCCAATGATGCTACTGATTATGCTGAGGCCACCAGCCAAATTAATGATAATTTGGAGATTTTGGGATCGATCAATGAAGAAGATGAAGATATCCCAAATCCAGGATGAGATGCTGAAGGAAGATTGGGCGTTGCTGAGGAGATTGCCAAGGAAGATGCTGAGAATCAGAATGCGGAGATTCCAGATGTTGAGATTCCAAATGCTGAGATTTCGATTGCTGAGGTAAAAAATGCTGAACCTCAGGTGATTGCTGAGGGAAATGGTCTAGTAGAAAGCAATTCAGTAGGCGATGCTAGCAATGCAACCCCAACACCCAGCAACCCAAGATCGAGATGGCTACATGATCATCCCCTAGATGCTGTCATTGATGACGTCAATGATCCAATCAGGACGTGACAAGAAAATGCGATGCTAGCGTGCTATATATCTCATGAAGAGCCTACGAAGATTGAAGATGCTCTATAATCTCCAGATTAGGTGAATGCTATGCAGGAGGAGCTAGCAGAATTCACGCGCAATCATGTATGGGATCTAGTGGACAGACCCGAGCATCAAAGTGCTATTGGTACAAAGTGGGTCTTCAAGAACAAGAAAGATGAATCAGGAACGATCATCAGAAATAAAGCGTGTCTAGTAGCCAAAGGATACAGACAATGCGAGGGAATTGATTATGATGAGATGTTTGCTCCAGTAGCCCGACTAGAAGCAATAAGGTTGTTTCTCGCATATGTTGCCTATAAAGAGTTTTCAGTCCTGCAGATGGATGTGAAAAGTGCCTTTCTTAACGATGTGCTCAAAGAAGAGATGTATGTTGAGCAACCACCGGGCTTCGAACAAGGAAACCAAGTTTATAGGCTCAGGAAAGCCTTATATGGTTTGAAGCAGGCACCACGGGCATGGTATGGAACCTTGTCTAAGTTCCTGCTGGACAATGATTTCAAGAAAGGGAAGATTGATCAGACTCTCTTTCACATTAAGGATGAAGGAAGCATATTACTTGTGCAGATTTATGTCGATGACATTATCTTTGGCTCTAAGAATCCAATCTTGTGTGAAAAGTTTTTAGAGCTAATGCAAAGTAATTTCTAGATGAGCATGATGGGGAAGATGTCCTACTTTCTTGTACTTCAAGTTCAGCAATCAAGTGAAGGAATCTTTATACATCAGAGGAAGTATACGAGAGATCTCATTGCTAAGTATAGTCCAGAGAGAACGAACAGCCTAAGGATTCCCATAAGCAAGAGCTACCAGATTTCTCTTGATGAAGGAGGAGAACCTGTGAATCCTACGTTGTACAGAGGTATTATCGGATCCTTGCTATATCTAACAACTAGCAAACTAGATATTTCCTATGCCGTAGGAGTTTGCGCGAGATATCAGGAAAATTCCAAAAAGTCGCATTTGGATACTGTTAAGCAGATAATCCGATACCTCAAATACACGGAAGGTCTAGGAATTTGGTATCCAAGGTCTGATGGGCTAGCATTTAGTGGTTATTCAGACTCAGACTTTGGAGGGTGCAAGATTGATCGAAAGAGCACGAGTGGCACCTGCCAATTCCTTGGACATAAGCTCATAAGTTGGTTTAGCAAGAAGCAACACTCGGTGGCGATGTCTACAACCGAAGCAGAATATGTAGCAGCTGCAAGTTGTTGTGTGCAAGTATTGTGGATTCGGCAGCAATTACAAGATTATGATATTTCTCCATAATGCGTGCCAATCTACTGCGACAACAACAGTGCTAGGTGCATTACAAATAATCATGTTCATCATTCCAGGACAAAGCACATTGACATTCAACATCATTTTATCAGAGATCACCAAGAAAAGAAAGATATCACTGTTCAATACATATGCACCAAAGATCAGCTTACTGATATCTTCACTAAACCGCTTGTTGAGGCAAGATTTAAAGAATTATGTCTGAAGTTAGGCCTCATGGAGTTAGAAAAGGATGGGGACGAATGAGTTCAAACTCTCATTCTTTCTGGATTTCTTGGATTTTCAGAGAAGCTGGAGAGAACCGTATCCTAACTTACGTTTTTTGAAATGCTGAATTTTTGTTGCTACGATATGGCTGCTAAGAAATTGGATGCTAAGTCCAAGCTCTCAGCAAATCCTAAATAGTGTGATATTACACTATGTAATATGCAACAAGTAGTTCAGACGTTTGCTAGAGGTCGAATGTTGAGTCCAAGCTCTCAGCATTTCGTCAGAATGCTATGTTATGATATTCAACAAGTAGCAATAAGTGGTACATACGATTGCTAGGATATGAATGCTGAGTCCAAACTCTCAGCAGTTTATGCGCTTGCTAAGGATCCCAATGCTAGCAGATTGTTGAGTCCAAGCTCTCAGAAATCTGCGACTCTCTCTCAGAAAGTCAAAGCGCGCATATTTTGAATTTCAAATCCACTAAGTGTATGTGACACGATGCGTTTAATGCGCGCAACAGGAAGCGACGAACCAGGAGGTGACACGTCAAAAGCACTCAAGCATTTTGGGGCGTGGGACACCATACGAAGAGTCTCGGATCTCCTGAACCATCGATTGAATCTGAAGCGGTCTACCCCCAACTGTCGGATCCTGCACTCAGAAGGTATAAACACCACACTTCGTCAAATTTGTAAACCTTCTGAATTATGAACCCCTAGAATCCCCTGCACTCGTACATCTAAACTCTCTCAAATTCTCCCAAATCTCTCTCAAATATGTCTACCAATCCTGAAACCCCCGCTCAATCCCATATGTCTGACTCATCTTCCGAGAGCCCAAGGACAGACCAAGCTTCAAGTATTGCTACGCCTCTTCATGAAAGGCATTTACCTGAGTTTACTGGGATTGTTAAGAAAGAGGATGTTGAGGATGAGATTCCTTATGCTCAACTGGTCACGCTCGCAAGGAAGAAGGAGCAATCCGGCCTTACAAACTCTCAGAGGAGGGCCGCTCAGATTATGAAGGATTGCATCCTTTATACGCCACATGTCGGTCCTCAATTTCCGATTTGGGTGATTGACACCCTAGCAAAGGAACAGGTAGTTGAGTATTTGTCTGCTGAACAGTTGAGGTTTCGACCTCATATGGTTTCTGAGTTCTATGCGAGGGCTGTCATAGCAGAGGAGAATTAGAAGTCCTTTAAGACCTCTATTTTTGGCACAATCATCAAGGTGAGTGCCAAGGTGCTTGCAAAGAAGTTCGGACATCAAAACTCCGGAGAGCGTGTCACAAGCTACAAGGTCAACGATGGCGTTGGTTGATGGGATCAAAGGGAACTGGGCAAAAAAAAATTTGAGCGTTGGTTGGATCATGCCAGGAAAAATTTTTAGATCAAGAAGGAGGGGATCTTCACATCAAATGTGAACTTTGGGCTGAAGATCAGCAAGTTCATTGAGATGAACTTCCATAAGTCGAAGTTTGACAGGGGATAGTAACTGTTGCCTACTGACTTCATCCCGCAGACAAGGAAGAAGCCAGCCCCTGCAGACCTTTCTTGCCCACTCATGCTGAAGGGGAAATCTAATGTCGATCCCAATATCCCTACATCTCCCGATGATGTTCATCCAGCCGAATTAGTAGTCCAACAGCTGGAGCATGCCATTCCTCTAACTCCTGAGAAAATTGCTGCTGCCAAGAAGGTCGCGGAGACAACAAGGTGCTTCCAGGACTTTGCTGATATAGAGAAGCTTGGAGAGCTTCCCGCTAAGAAATTGGGTCCACTCACTGCTGAGGTACCGAAGAGGAAGAGAACAGATGTTGCTTCATCGGAGAAGAAGCGGACACGAAGGAGGCTTGTCAAAGCCTCTGAGAAAGAAGCCGCTGAAAAAGAAGCTTCTGAGAAAACTCCTGCTGCTGAGGAGCAAGAGCAAGTCACTCATCTCTCCGCTAAGCCATTTTCTGAAAGATTGAAGGTTGTAAGGGAGAAAAACAAGAAGAGGAAGAGGAATCAAAAAGAGAAAGAGAAGAAGGAATACAAGAGAGTGATGGAGAAGATCACTTTTGACGCAAGGGACCGAAATACTGAACAAGGCAAGGCAGCTGCTGACGAGCTAGCAGCAAAGAAAGCTGCTCACAAGCTAGCCACTAAGGAAGCTGCTCAGTTGCTAGAGCGTGCAGCTCAGGAGGCTACTAGGTTAGCAGCAGAGCATGAAGCTCATGAGGCTGCTAAGCGAAAAGGGAAACAAGTTGTTCAAGTTCCCACCATCACCCCTTTGCCAGAACACGATGGCTTGTCCGACAAGGACTTAAACACACTGTTGGAGGTAGGAGTATTTAATGCTCCTGCGCGTCCTGAAGGCCAGGGAAGCCTTGTCATCAGGGAGCCTGCTGCTGTGCAAGGCGTTAGCAGTAGTGCTCCACCTGAGGGCCGTCAGGATGTGGATGTTGGAACTTCGGGATCCGGACAGAATGCTGAGTAAATGGCTAGCATTTCTCTGAATGCTGAGCCGGAGGCTAGCACTTCTGGAAGAGCTTAGGGACCAAGTGCTAAGGAGGGCCCTAGCACTGCTATTCCCTCATCTGCTGAGCTGAGGCAAGAGGATGAACCAGATGAAGGTTTTTTGGCCTCATGCTATTCCGAGTCTGATTCCGATGGAGAATCTGAAGATGTTTATGATGCCAGATTCCTCAGGAAGATTCCTACAGGCACCAATGAGATGTTGTGAGTTCCCTTTAAAGGACTTCCAGGGCGCTGATTCAAGACAAGGAGAGTAGCGCAATGGTGTGCTCCCGACTTTCTCGAAGAAGAGGTAAAATCTGACCTCTTTTCTATGTTTTCTGAGATTGAGGAGTTTGTCCTAGCTGAGATAGAGAGATACATTGCCAATGTCTTCTATGTTGAGTTGGATGAAACCACGAAGGAAGGAAAGGTGTTGGGCAATGAATTGAGGCGATGGAAATTTTTTGATTACATCATGCATCAACTATGTTTTGAGGAGAGGATGTCGGTGATCACCACCAAGGTTTTAATTATTGGAGGAAGGAAGAGCAATGGGCAAACAATTGGATCGATCAGGTGCCTGGCACCAAACAATTCTCAGATAAGCAAGTCCTTGCTAGACTCCAAGCCATTCGAGTCCACCGCATGTTTTCTACTTCCCAATCCTTGCCGAAATCAACTTTTTCTCCCGATGGTCATTCTGATGCTAGAATTGAACTCTCCAAGCGCCAAGCCAGAGTCGCTGCTGAATATGGAAGGTGTCATGATGAATATGATTCTCAGAAGAAAGAGCGATTGTTGGCTAGGATGGCTGCTGTGCGAGAGCAAGAGGAGCTAGCAAAGAACATTTGTCGAGAGCTGACTCCACATCTTGACAACCAAGAGCAGATGATGGTCCATTTCTTAGAAGATGATATTTTGGAAGTGACAAGAGCTGCGAGATTTGCTAAGATAGAGGAGGCTAAGGCGGCCGAGCTTGCTAAGGCTCAGGAGGAATCCTGGAAGATCATGGAGGCCGAGCGCTTAGCAGAAGAGGCTCAATACATCGCTGCACATGCCAATGAAGCAAAGGCTGCTGACCTTGCTGAAGCAGAGGCGAAGGCATGGAGACTGCTAGAGGCAGAGCGCATAGCAGCAGAAGCTCAGTACCTAGAAGCGCGAGGTGAATGGTATCAAGATGATGCTATGGATGCTGAGCCGATCACCGAAATTCATACAACTACTAGTGGCGGAGAACTTGTGCTGTCAACTTCTTCATTCAATGCACTTCCTGTAAGTTCTCATAATTTTCACTCCTTTCTGGATAATGCTGTCCAATATACTCTGCAACATGCCCTGCCCACTACCATTCCCATGGACATCAATGAACGAGTGGCTATGGAGGTTGCTGAGGTATGACAAGAAGTGGCAGAGGTACGACATGAAGTTTCTGAAGTCAGAGAAGCAGTATCCAAGATTAAAGAAGATGTATCTGGAGTGAAGAAGAACATGGAAGTGATGAAAGAGGATGTAGCTGAATCTAAGCAAAAGCTTGTGCAAAGTATTCAATCCAACATTTATTGAGGGTGAATTTATTTAAACCAATCCCTGCTAAGATCAAGTTGGATAAATTCTGAGTTAGATTGCAAGATTAGTTATGATACTTAAAATTTCTTGTTAACTTAGAAATTTCTCCTTCTTAGATTCAGAAATTGATAGTAGGCTTTGATCGCACCAAAAAGGGGGGAAATTATTGAGAAAATATTCCTAGATTTATGTCGTAAATCTCCCTTTAGATCAAATTGTAAAGGTTTTGTTGAATCAAAGCCTTAATTAGTTTGATGGATCATAGTTGAAATCTAGATAGTCTAGCAAGTCTGTGTAAAGTCTTGTTTAGGAAATATTTCGAGTTGTAATAGATTAAAAGTACTTGTGGAAGATTGCTGAAGGATTCAACAATTGAAATGAAGACTTCGGAAAATCTGGATGCTAGGAACGTTCTCAGCAATCAAGCAGATTGCTAGAGACGTCAGCAGACAGAAATGACTGCTAAGGAGGTAGCAGTTAAGTGCTGAGAAGAAATGACTTCTAGGAGTACTTACTCAACAGTCGGAAGAAAAGAGATAGCAGAATGCTGAAGTAGTTAGCATTCGCTATTTGCCCAGAAGATTGCTAGAAGTAATAGCAATAAGGAATCAAGACCCAAGTGCTGAATACACAACTGCTAAGGAATCAACAATTGGATACAAAGCAGATTGCTAGAAGAGCTAAGCAGTCAAAAGGTCGAAGTACTTAGCAGATTGTTCCTAGCATTCTCTCGGAGAATGCTAAGCAAGGAGATATTCAGTAAACTCTTGCTAATACTACCGTTCTGACAAAAGGTACAACCAAGGACGAATAACCTTCCCGAAGTAGGTAAAAAGGCATTGTACCACGCCGGAAAGGACGAAAAAGCAAGCAGCTCTTTTGGACAAAGGAGACGTTGTGTCTAACGGGTCTGGAGATTCAAAGTTTGAATCTTCAGATATAAAATAGAAGTCCAAACAAGAGAGTGCACCCCCTTTGAATCCTATGACTACGACTAACAACTGCTCATACGTGAGAAAAACTTTACAAGCAAACATAAAGTGAGATAGTAGTTGGTTGAGAGAACATTAAATAGACAAGAAGAATCTCAAAGCTCTCAACAGCAAGTGTCAAACATTGAATATCTGACTCTGCATTCAAGAGGATTCCTTGACTTTATTCAAGAATCAATCATTGGGATAACTTCCATCCTGGGAAGCATCCAACAGTCACATCTCTGAAAAGAGATTGACTACGACGGGTTGTTGCCAAAACCACCAGGAGAGTTCAGGAAAGAAATATAAAGCTTCCATTGCAGCAAGGTTAAGTTTTATGAAGGTGTGCCCTTGACTTATCCGCAGCTGCCGACGAAAGATCCAAGTAACGAAGGATAGCTTTGTAGTGGCTGGCTCGAAAGCTCACCACCTGCTACGAGAGATATGCGAATCTTTGTATTTGAATATATCTTTATAATGCATTTTTAGTGTTTGACTGAGGAGTGGACGTAGATCTTTAAGGATCGAACCACTTTATACCTTGTGTTCTTGTTACTGATTTATTGTTTCTGCTCGTTGATTTAAAACCTAGCAACCTCAAGTTGCTAGAGTATATCTGAAACAAACGTAACACCTACCTTGCTAGTCTTCCACTGCTTTAACAACGACTCTGATCAGGGACCAACAAAGGTAGCTAACCCCTTGTCACGGCGAGTTAACTATAGATGAACCTAGCAATCTCAAACAGTAACATAATCGATTTCTAGTTCACTCCTTCTAGTACGTAGATTCTTGCCCTATGTCTTATTTCCGCACATGGATTGGATTTAGGATCACAAGAATACACACTATTCACGACAATTCTACCCGCATTTTGGATGCAGTATGCACGTCTTGTATCACCTATATTGGCTAATACCTACACCTAGGTGAATGAGGTTGAGATCTAGTGTTATTCAAACTAACATAGAAAGGAAAACATCAAAAATTGATCTAGGTTTCACACATTTTCATTCCAAACAACATTCACTAGAAGTTTAGTTCTCCATACCTTTCAATTTGTTCAATACAAGAGAAAATGAAAGACAATCCATTACAATTTTGAAAGACGAATTGAATTCTTCCCCAATTGTTGTCCTTGCACTTGATCTACCCTTGATTCTCTCTAATCTTCACCAATTTGTTGTAGATCTTGCTCTTGATCCACTAGGATATGGATGGAATGAGGCTGGAAGATGGAATTTGGAAGAATTTCTAACTAGATTTTATGAAATTTTTGCTGAAGTCCTCTTAAATCTCAAAATTCCCCTTTATATCGGATCGCCCGGGCCAAGATCGGATCGCCCGGGACAACTAGAAATAGAAAATCCGTCAAATTTTCCTGCTCCGGCTCGGCCGAGCCAAATTTGGCTCAATCGAGCGAGCCCTCTGAAACAAGAGCTCGATCGATCTCTACAGTGCTCGATCGAGCGAACCCTCTGTTTTGCTCAGATCGGCCGAGCCAGGTAGGGCTTGGTCGATCCTGCTCTCTGTCCAGCCCCAATCGGTTGATCCTGAAATGGATCGGCCGAGCTTCGCCTCTAAAATCAGTCCTACTGCTATCCCTGCAATGCTGAGTCGATCCTGCCTTCCCTTGACTCTCGGATCAGGTGATTTTCCTCCAAAACTAAGCTGAAAATGTTGATTCATGCTCAAAACCTAACTTACACCATCCGAAACACACAAAACACAAAAACACAACAAAAGAAGGCAAAAACATATGATATGAGAGTAAAATGGCCAAAAACATGCACGCTCACACATCGAAATATAGGTCATTTTACGCACATATCATAATCCCCCAAACTTGAACTTTTGATTATCCTCAATCAAAACAAAGTAAAGCCATTAATCTACCTCGTGCAATACCTCATAGCTCATCAAGATAATCTTAGCATGTTCAAGTAAAACGAGATTATCACCTAATTCTGTGACAAAGTTAATGCTAAGGACATGAACTACTCATCAAATATGGATAGAAGAAAAGAAAGCACTCCCTCACATGTTTAGGGATGATGAGATTCACTAAATCACAAGATATCGAGCTTGATTTCCTTAAGCTTGCATCCATTCTCACCACTATACTACAATGAGTTAGTTTCTAGAATAAAAAAGGTCATTGCATGGGTTGTAACGTGGCTAACTAAAAGGTGGGTGGTTTTATGCCAAAGTGACTCAACTTCTCAATCTCCTAAAACCCCCAAACTAGTTATCTTCAAACCACTTCAACCCGAGGCTGATTCACTTCCCAACACTTTTTTTTTTTATTCTCTTTTCTTCTTTTTTTTTCTTTTCCTCTAGTACCATCATTCATTCATTTTGTAAGTGTCTCTTTTCCGAACATTTGCACCAAAATTTTTGTTGGTGCCTCATTTTCTAGGATTCAAGCTAATCCTTTATTCCATGCCTTTCATGCCTGAACACTTGCAATACAAAGATGCCAAACAATTCCCAACCCAACTCTCATCACCGTATTCACCCTCATACACTCTTTCCCCCCCCCCCAAACTTGGTCCTAAACATATCAAAGAATATTCACCAGTAAAGCTCAATCACGGGGTCAAAGATACGAAAGGCAAATTAATGATCACAAGCACCTTATACTCCCAATGTGTAAGGCGGGACTAAGAACCGATGGCCTAATATCATTTTCTAGTCACACACTCATGCCAATAGATAGAGAACGGATGCAAGTTCTAGATTTTGTACTCTAAATCTTGCCTCTCACAAACGACTAAGATATGACAATATCAAGGCTCAAAACTCACAGCTTTTTGTCAAGTCCTATGCATTAACCAAACACAAAACTCGGCAATTCAAAAGTTAAACTTAAGATATGCTTCGAAAACTAGATTCCGCCCTATCATTGGTTGAGGTAAACATCAAACTTCACCAAGTAAATCATGATTAAAACCTCAAATCTAGTTCGGGTTCATCACACACACACAAGCACACCACAACCTAGAAACAATCTAAATACAACAAAGCTAATTGGCAAGAGAAACGATAGAATGCGTTACCCATCGGTAGCCACGATCGAACTGCTTCTGCTATGCCTTATTTGTACCTACTCGATATCAACACAAACACCATCAAACTAGTGAGCATAAAACAAACCAATAAAGCTCTCATTTCCACCAAACTTTCCACAAACCAATAATCAACAATGATAAGATCATATCCACTAGCTCCACCATACAAACCAAACCAATAATCCATAACCACAAACCATGCAAAATAAGAAGTATCACTTCATGCAAGCTTGCTAAAAATTCAATCAAATCATCAATATCAAACCATAAAACTCAAAATCCAATCCACATCCACAACATCCATATCCAATCATCATAATACAACCACATCGAAGGTAGAATCATCATTCAAACAAACTAAACTTAAAATCACGGCAAATTATGATAAAGAGATAGAGGAGAAGAATGAACCAAGGCACCGACTACCCGTGCTCCCCCCCAAACATAGTCAAGTGAGACTAAGTTTGCCAAAAGGTAGGCGGTGCGTCATCACTCCACTCTATCCTGCGGTGGGCGGGCTCGGTGGAAATGGTATGGAATGGGAACTCTACGCTGAAGCTCACGGACATCCTCCTGAACTGCATCCACTCTCCGGTCGAGGCCGTCAAATCGAGAAGCAATGGAGGACTGATCAGCGATATAACCCCTCTAGAAAGCAGAAAAGTCACCATGGAGAGCTGTCATCCTCACATCAAGACCCTGCAAAGCTAAAGATAATGAATCTACAGTGTTAGTAGTCCTCTGCAGCACCGAAAACATCTTCTGCTGCCAATCCTCCACCGGGGGTTGCTGGGCTTGTTGGGGCCCTCGGATCTTCGGGCCAACTCCCTCTGCTCTGCCCATCTCTCGCAAACACATCAAGGAAGTAAATAACCTGTCTGGCGAGAGAACTCCAACAAACGCCTGTTGATCCTCAGAATCTAACAACCAATTGGAGTGATCCTCCAAATCCTCAACAGTAGTCAACCCATCACAAGGAAGCTCCAACACCCTGTCCCCAAACTTATAATAATAAAATTCACCACGGGGATCTAGGACAAGGAACCTCCCAGCCATCAAAGAATGAGTATCCAAATAAACGGCTGGAGCAAAAGCACCCGATAGATGCACACCCAAATGCTCAAAGATAGGAGTAATCATACCGCCACTAAAAGTAGGGGCTTTGATATTAGCTACCCGATTCCATCCATTAAAATTGGCCTCAGAGAAAACTTTATCCCATTCATCATCGCATACATTGTAGGGTTTGAGTCTACGACTAACAACACGAGTTGTTATTCAATTCGCAGGATCGTTCTTAGGGTATCAAAATAAAACCAATTAAATAAACCATGCAAAGCCTATGCATGCTCCTACAAAATTAATTGTACAAGGATGGATTAGGGTTTGTACCTTTTTCACCGTTTGATCTACAGGACAGATCGGAGTATGATAACGGTGAAGAAACGTTCAGATCTGAGACGGAATACGAACAAAACGATGGCTTTCTTCCCTTTGAAGAAATCGATGGCTCTCTCTCTTTGTTCCTACAGATCTGATCTTCTGATCTGTATCCCTTGCTCCTTGGAAATCTGGTGAGGATTATTCTACCAAGTTGATTCAGCCGGAGGATTTGATCAGAGAAAATCCCTCCTTCCTGAATGCCCTAGCCGCCGCCCTCTCTCTCTGTATACTGAGATTGTGTATCACTTACAATTCTGATCTAGGGTTTGGCTATTTATAGTGTTAGGGTTTAATGAAAAACCCTAACCCTAATGGGCTTGAGCAGTGTGTGGGCCAAACCAGGGATCAGATGCAAATAATAAAGTGGGCCCTCTTTTATTAATTAATTCTCACATGTCCAACCCAGAACATTAATTAATTAATAAAGTATTGTTTTAACCTTCACCACGGTAACAATACTGACTCGCCCCTTTATTACCACGTTATTAGGAACGGGTTGCACCAAA
>JAPKLW010000287.1:47235-76468 GCA_026898455.1 Plectranthus barbatus | reverse complement strand
ATACAAATGCTTGATCAATTATGCTTTTCAGTATACATATCCCAACATACATCATATTCAATTCTGGTGTAATCGCATTGCTCGACTCATACCGACTACACACTGAGCCACCCACAAACTTATGTATATAACTAATAACAGGATTCCTAATTGAAGTAGCTCTACAGGACTTGATATTGAAACTCCTACCAACCTTTACTCCAGTAATTTTCTCCCAAAATTCCCCCATGCTCACATTCTCATGTATAAACAAAGAATCAACATCACACCCATTAATCTCATCGACTGTATGTCTTTGAAAGAAATGTTCTTTACCTCTAATTTTGAATTTCATGGTTAGAGGTATACCTCGAGGGCCCTTCATGACCGTGACGAAAGCCAAGAACTACTTTGCCGATTCCATGTAGCCCGACCAATTTGCCGTGAGCAGCTTCTGCCAACCAATGCCTTGGAGGAGACTCCACACATCATCCTTCAATTTAAGCAACTCCAACATCTCCCGGCACAAATATTTCGTCCCCACAATTTGTCGTTCCGCCAAACTTTTGTATCTAGAAAACTCCTCATCGACAAAACCCTTGGGGCAACTACTTGAAGAAAATGAAGCTCCACGTGCACGTTTGCTAGCCATAGATGAAATTGGAAGGTGAGATTCGCACAAATGAAAGCAATAATATGTTAGAGAAAATTTGGAAAGTGAAATCTCGACCAAAATGCAGATGGGGCGAAATGGGCAAAGAAATTGCCCTTCAAAACCGCGCGCCGCTCGACCGAGCCACAACAGGATCGATCGAGCGAGCGCTCTATCCGAGCCAAATGAAAATCCCAGTCAGGCTCGATCATGCCACGCCTCGCTCGACCAAGCCAAGCCTATGAACTGCAAAATTTTTGAAATTCAATTGTATTTCTTGAACTCGGGCGATCCGTATTCCTCCCGGATGAGATTTCTCTTTGTTTGCTGCACTTTTCCTGCACCATTCCGGGCTTTTCGCCTCCCCACTTCTCCAATCTTTCATTACACAACAACATTAGTCCGTAGAACAACCAACAATCAAAAATCCTTCAACAAAAACAAACAAAACATCAAACTCACAAATCAAATAACCAACATTTATTCCAAACATGAAAATAACCGAAATGAAAAACCATTGGGTTGCCTCCCAACAAGCACTTTTTTTAACGTCGATAGCTCGACGACCTTACCTCAATTCTCAGTCATGGTCAAAAGGTGCAGAACCCGAACTCATACCTTGTTCATTTGGCACATGCTCATTTGGAAAGAACAATTTCCTTCTAGCACTACGAGGTGGATCACAATCAACTTGAGCTTTCTTCGTCCTCCCTTGGTCATGCTCAACATAGTCCCCCAGATCATCATTCTCTTCATTTTTTTCACCCAGAAAGTCCCCTTTCGGGTCAACAACATCCTTTAATCTCTTCTTCTTACCAACTTTCTCAACCTCGAACTCATTCAAGCTTCTCGGAGGTAAAGAAAATACAACCTCCTTCCCACAACAACTAAAAGTAAGCTCACCATGCTTCATATTGAAAAGGGCATTGGCCATGTGCAAAAATGGTCGTCCAAAGATCAATTGTATGCCACCTATATTCCTCATATCAACCACAAGGAAATCCCCCGAAAATGTAAATGTCAAAATCTCCACGTGCATGTCCTAAAAAATCCCACATGGGTAAAATAAAGCATGATTCGCCATTTGTAAGACTTGGCTCGTGGGCTTAAGATCTCCGACATCCAATTCCTTGTACAAATCCCATGACATTACATTCACGCTAGCTCCGGAGTCACACAAAGCCTTTTCAACGCTTACATCTCCAATTTTACAACTAATAACAAAACCCATCGGATCTTCCTTCTTGCTAGCAATTCTCTTCTCTTCTTGTTCATTTCTTCCCGATTCAAATAGTTCACCATCCAAAATTATCTCAACTCCTACAAGCTTATCTAGCAATGACACACGTTCTATCTCTTTCGGTAGTGGCATGTCGATATCTCCTTTCTTCACATAATCAAATAAGTGAACGTCTTTGGTTTGATCCTCTTTTTTTTCTTCCACTTTCTCATCTACAACCATCTTCACTTCTTCATTCACCACACTTAATTCTCCTTCCAACTCCACGCTTTCAACCTTGGGAGTCATCACTTCCAATTTCTCATCCAATCTACTCTCACCATCAACCATGTTGCAACTTTTCTTTTGTATGACTTCACTATCGCTTGGAAACTTCCCAACTTCGTGTTTGTCACTTAATTGTTTGGCTATCGAAGAAATTTGCAACTGGATCTTAGGGAACATCCCGTCATACTTCTCAAAATGTTTATCAATTTCCTCACTCGGATTTCTCCTCATCTCTTGATTGATATATCTACTACTTCCCCCATCATAACCTCCTTGGCTACTACTCCTCCCTCCTTCCAATTGCATCAGAGGATTAAGAGCGTTATTGGGATTTGAATGAAAGAAGTTTGGGTGAAAACGGTTGGAGGGAAGGTAATACATATTTCCCGGTGGATTGTATTGAGGTCGATTGTTGTACCCCATTCGTTGGTTGACAAAATTCACATTTTCCGGGTAAGCCTCCTCATGCTTAATCACCATCATGTCCTCCCTTCTACCCCCCGAAGTAGATAATTCATCAAGCTTTCTTTGCATGGCAGCAATTTGTTCTTAGAAATCATCACTTTCCTTGGCGTCATTCACCGACTTCACCGATCTATAATCCTTTCTTTCCTTCGGCCATTGGAAGTTATTTTCTGCCATCCTTTTTATTGTTTTCCACGCTTCTTCTTCCTCTTGGTCAAGTAAAGCACCTCCTGACGAGGCATCCATCATCAATTTATTATCGTAATTCAATCCCCCATAAAATTGACAAATTTGCTAGCTTCGTGAAAGGCCGTGCCTAGGACATTTACGAAGAAGCTCACGAAACTGATCCCATGCTTCATAAAGTGGCTCGTCATATCGCTGCCCAAAGGATGTTATGTCGGATCGCCTCTTCAATGTCAAGCTAGGCGGATAGAACTTGAACAAAAAATTTTCTCGGAGTTCATCCCATGTAGCAATGTTCGACTTGTCCAGCCTCCTAACCAATTCCTAGCTCCATCGCGTAGGGAAAACAAAAACAGCCGCAACCTTATTTGGTCCTGTGGAACTTGATTAATTTTTATCGTATCTGTAATCTCCAAGAACCTTGATATGTGGACGTTTGGATCTTCCGTAGCATGCCCCCCGAACTGATTATTCTGGATTATCTGCACCAACTACGGTTTGATCTCAAACTGAGTTGCATTTACTCCCAACCAGAACCCTTCGGTTGTTTGTTCCCCTTGCGGTATAAATAGATTTAGGAGCGGTCTTCGTGGTCCATTTCTCTCGTTCATCATTGCCTTCATAAGTTCAAATTGCCTTTCCAATTCTTCAATTCGAACCGTATCCTCACCATAGTTTTCCATTTCAAGTTCAATTTCAATGTTATCTTGCCTTTGTCGGAACTTCTTCTCTTCAAGCTCATGAGCTTTGGATTTAGTTATCATAAACCACCTACATAACTTCACAAAAGCTAATTACAAAACCAAAACAAATCCACAAACAAAGTAAGAACAAATGTCACACAAGAACTAAAAATCACACAGACAAATGATCAAACACCTAACATACAATATCCATACTTTCAACAATATCTATAGACCTACTAAAAAGAGTCCCCGACAACGGCGCCAAAAACTTGATGTCGTGCAAAAACACTTGTCAAGTTAAAATTATCAATCCAAGGATCTTACTAACTTCGCCCTACAGATTACTCTTTACTCGTATGGAATTTTATAGATAGGTAAATTTAAGTTGTTGAGTTGTTCTTTCAACTAGGCAAAAACATAAACTAGGCTGAAGCGTAAACAAAGTAAGACACAATGACAATCATGTTTGAACATAAATTTATTAATCAACCAATCTATACTTTCCAAAATACGTAGACAAAGTAGCAAGTTCAATCAATAAGACAAGAGTGAATGATGCTTGGATATCCAATGTGCTCCAAATAGATCAAATTATGATGCAAACTCAATTTAATTCCTATGTGGTTGAGCAATCCACTCTAAGGTAGCTAACCCCCTGTCACGATGAGTTAACCGTAGATGAACCTAACAATCTCAAACAGTCACATTATCGATTTCTAGTTCACTCCTTCTAGTACGTAGATTCTAGCCCTATGTCCTATTTCTGCACATGGATTAGATTTATGATCACAAGAATACACACTATTCACGACGATTCCACCCGCGTGTTAGCTGCAGTATGCACGTCTTGTATCACCTATGTTGGCTAATACCTACACCTAGATAAATGAGGTTGAGATCTAGTGTTATTCAAACTCACATAGAAAGGTAAACATCTAAAATTGATCCAGGTTTCACACATTTTCATTCCAAACAACATTCACAATAAGTTTAGTTCTCCATACCTTTCAATTTGTTCAATACAAGTGAAAATGAAAGACAATCCATTACAATTTTGAAAGATGGATTGAATTCTTCCCCAATTGTTGTCCTTGCACTTGATCTACCCTTGATTCTCTCTAATCTTCACCAATTTGTTGTAGATCTTGCTCTTGATCCACTTAGATTTGGATGGAATGAGGATGGAAGATGGAATTTGGAAGAATTTCTAACTAGATTTTATGAAAATTTTGCCAAAGTCCTCTCAAATCTCGAAATTCCCCTTTATATAGACGAGCAAGCAGGGCCTCGGATCGCCCGAGCCAAAATTGGATTGCCCTGGATAGTTTGAAAATAGAAAATCCACCAAATATTCCCGCTCTGGCTCGGCCGAAATAGATTTGGCTCGACCGAGCGAGCCCTCTGAAACACGAGTTTGGTCGAGCTCTGCAGTGCTCGGTCGAGCGAACCCTCTATTCTGCTCAGATAGGCCGAGCTACGCAGGACTCGGTCGATCCTACTTTCTGTCCAGTCCCGATCGGTCGATCCTGAAAAGGATCGGCCGAGCTTCGCTTCTAAAATAAGTCCTACTTCTCTCCATGCAATGCTCGGTCGATCCTGCCTTCCCTTAACTCTTCGATCGGGCAATTTTCCTCCAAAATTAAGCCGAAAATATTGATTTATGCTCAAAACTTAACCTACACCATCCGAAATACACAAAACACGAAAACACAACAAAAAGAAGACAAAAACATATGATATGAGAGTAAAATGGCCACAAACATGCACACTCACACATCGAAATATAGGTCATTTTACGCACATATCAATGGCCTCATGATGAAAAAAAAACAAAAATAACTCCTATCTATTACAAGATGGATTTATTTTACATATCTTCAACTGGGCTCCTACTATTTGGACTGTAATTTGAATTCATTTTTTAAAAATTGGGCCTCCAAGATTTAATCCATCAGAAAATAGACAACTGGACCCCTTCAGACATTGCAAGCCTGATAAGCTCGTAATTTTACTCTATTATCGCATTGTTTTTCTTTTCTTTTGAGTGTTTTTGTTTATATTTTCTAATAAATTGAGCATGAGTGTATAGTGGACGGTATTATGCTTGTGGTGGATGATTATGCTTGAAAAATGAAGAAAAAGTGAAGAATTGGTCAAGAAGATGAAGGAATTCGCCAAAGAAGAGTGTTCTGTTTCAACCCAGTTGACGAGGAACTTGACAGTGGTGAAGAAATCCTGTCCGACCGTGGTGAGCTGAATCCCGGCCGAGATAGAGCGTCAAAATGGATTGAAATCGGGCCAAAGGAAGATTGAGGCAAGGAGATCATCTCGGCTGTGGCAGACCTTATCCCGGTCGAGACGCGTGTTTCTGAAGACCAAAACCGCACGTGTTCAGGATTTAAAAGAAGGATGATACCAATTGGAGATATGGACGAATTTTGGAGCAAACATAACATCCAAAGCCTTAACCCTACCACTATATAAACTCATGAATAGCTCAGAATTAGATTGTTGGGTCAGTTGTTGATGGTTGGGGAATCTTTTACACATTGTTCTATCTTTATTTTTCTGTTTTCAATTTAAGTTTTGTCAGAATTCCTCTTTAATTTTTATGCAATCTTTAATTTTCCCTGCAATATTTATTTATAATATGTTAGGCTAGAACCCTAAACAAGTTCTAGGGTTTCTCCATCTGTGATGCATGTTTTGATTCAATAATTCAAACCCTTTTATACTGGTTTAAATCCTATGTTTTTTTTAAAATCTATTCTCATCGAAGGATCGAGAGATGAAGATTGAGGTAGGTTACAGTTATTAATCGAAGGACCGAGAGGTGAAGGTTAGTAATAGGGAGTTAGGATTTAATACTTTTGATTTTCTGTCCGACCAAGAAGAATTCAATCGTAGGAAAAATCTAATCCTTATTGAAATTGATTAATTGGTGTGTTTGAGACCGAGAGGAGATAATCACTAATTAATAGTTTAGGTTTTAATTTCCTGCCCAGGGAATTAATTCCACATTAATAGATTTTCCACCAAAATAATTTTTCTAGGTTTGAATATTTGTTTCTTGCATGTTGATCAGATTGGTAGATTTCCCTAGGATCTGTGTTTTTTAATATTTCTTTTTATCTCTTTAAATTCTTTGTCTTGATAAACCCAAAACCCTCAAAATAGATTTGCCCAAACAAAGGTTTTGAAAACTATATTCAGTACATGATTTTCCTTCGTGGCACTATCCCAGTGGGTTCGACAACCTCTGGGTTATTATAAATTTATTTGCTCTGTGCTATACTCTGTATGCAGGATTTTGCATCCGATCAAATTTTGCATCGATCAAATTGGCGTCGTTGCTAGGGATAGTCTGACGGCGAGTCATTACTGTCTTGTTCAAGAACTTCTGGATTGGGTATTATTTTTCTTATTTTTAGTATTTTACAATTTTGTGTTTTTTTTCTTTGTTTTTGGTTTTGGTTGTGTTTTTTTGTGTGCGTGAGTTTTACTGATTCCTGTCTGTTTCGACCGAGGCACACCTTGCCACGGTCGAGACAGATCAGTCTATCTCAGCCGTGATACATCCCAACACGATGGGATTGCTTGATTTTCCTCATTTTCTGATCAGGTGCATGAACACGCGAAACAAAGGGAAGACACTCGAACCCTTTATACCAGAAATTGAAGCAGCCTGCAGGAAGAACAGAAAGAAAGGAAGGAGATTAGATTTTGAGATGGAAGGGAACAATGAAGAAGCCCCTCTACAGAACATAAGACCGGAAGAACAGAGGAAATTTGTCCAAGAAGTGCAGCAATTGAGGACATAACTACAAGCAGCCCAAGTCACTCAGGCAGAACAAGCTGCAAGACTGGCAGAGTTGAAAAACAGGCAGATAGTGGTTCCACAGAGATCCATCTTGGATCGTTTTTTCCCACAGCAGGAAGAGGCCGAATTCAGAGTTGGCATCAACGCCAACAACTTTGAGCTGCGCACAGGATTAATACAGATGGTGCAGCAGAATTAGTTTGGGGGGAGAGCCGTTGAAGATCCATACGCCCACCTCAACCTGTTCATCGAGGTGTGCGATACTGTGAAGCAAAATGGAGTCCCCCAGGATGTCATCAGGATGAGACTCTTCGCGTTCTCACTTAGAGACGAGGCGAGGTCTTGGTATGCTGGGCTTGACAAAAGACAAATCGGGACATGGGAGGAGCTGCGAGCAGAATTCCTCACAACTACTTCCCACCGAGCCTGCTGTTGAAGAGGAAAGCTGTCATCACTACATTCAAGCAGCTGTTTGATGAATCCCTACATGAGGCCTGGAAAAGATACAAGGAGCTCCTGCGACTCTGCCCTGGACATGGAATTGATCTCGAGATGCAGGTTTGCCATTTCTATGAGGGTCTGAATCCTCACATGAAGGAGATGGTGGATGCATCAGCTAGCGGGATCCTGATGAAGAAGAGCGGTGCAGAGAGTATGAGGCTGCTGAAAGACATGGCACAAAACAATCATCAATGGCCAACTGAAAGACAGATTCCAGTCAAAGCTGTGGAAGCCAAGCTGAAAATTGATGTGGTTGTGGTGGTGAAGAAGCTCCGAGAGGAAATTGAGAAGTTGGGAACTGCTAAGGTTGCTACTGTTACTACTGAGACAAGCTTGGTGATTGTTCTGCTGGAGGCTGACTACATCAACCGGGGAGCAAGCAGTTCATCTGGAGCTGCGAATTCGAAGGTGAACTACATTGGTGGTAGTTATCAAAATAACTACCGAGGCAATCAAGGGTATCATTATAACCATGGGCGATCTCACCCTGGTTTTTCTTATTCTAACCCTTCTGCTGCAGAACATCCTCCACCTGGTTTTGATGTAGGTTCAGGAGGAGAAATCGTGGAGAGAAAGATGTCTGTGCTGGAAGAAACACTAGAAAAGTTCATCAAAAGCTCGGACAATAGATTTGGCAAAGTGGAGAACAAAGTCAAGGGGATGGCTAATCACATGCAACTGATGACAAAGCACTTGCAGATGTTGGACACCCAACTGAGTCAGATAGCCACTATCTTGGGCAATCAGCATAAGTCGGGGCAACTTCCGAGCACGACAGAAACAAATCCAGCAAAGGAAAAGTCAATCAATGTCATCTCGCTTCGATCTGGAAGGAGATACAAAGGCCCAAGCAAACCGGAAGGAGAAGAAAGTGAAGCAGAGGAGGAAATTCTCGTAGGAGACCTCTCTATTTCCACCGAGATGGATCACATCCCGGTCGAGGCAGAGAGGAGTAGGCCGGTTGAGAAAGAAGGTAGCCCGGCTGAGACAAAAAAGGCCAGCCCGGCCGAGGCAAGCCAAGAACGGCCGCGGCAGATAGAAAGCAGGACGACCGAGATTCAGCCATCCCGCTCGAAACAGAGGCCCAGACTGGGCGAGAAAGAAAAAGAAAAGGAGGAAAGAAGAGTTCATTCAGTTGCTCCTTCATCTTTCCCGCAGAGATTCTCAAAGAAAAGGGAAGATTCTAAATTCACTCGTTTTGTTGAATATTTAAAAAAGTGAACATTAACATACCTCTTGTCGAAGCTCTCGGGGAAATACCGGGATACATGAAGTTCCTCAGAAGGCTGATGAGCGAGAAAAAGTAGTTCGTGGAGAACGAAACTGTAAGGATTCATGAGGAGTGCAACCTACTTCTGCAGAAGCAGATCCCAATCAAGAGGTCTGACCCAGGATGTTTCTCGATACCTATCGAGATTGGAGGAAAGGAATTTCAGAACTTACTTTGTGACACCGGGGCAAGCATCAACCTGATTCCCTGGTCCATCAACAAAAAGCTGGAAATTTAGGAGATGAGAGCCACTACAATCACCCTCCAGATGGCGGACCGATCTGTGTCCAAGCCCAAAGGTATTGTAGAGGATGTTTTGATTCGTGTTGGTCACTTGATTTTTCCTGCAGATTTCATTGTCCTTGAGATGAAGGAAGATGCCAACACACCCATGATCTTGGGAAGAGAGTTCCTCGACACAGCTGGTGTCCTGATCGACTGCAAGAAAGGGGAAATTACTTTGAGAGGAAACGAGGAGTCCATCACTTTTTGCATTAACAAGAACAAGAGGAAATGAGAGTGCAACCAGATCATAGCCACTGAAGATGAAGAAGATGACGAGATACAGGAGGAACAAGAGGAAGCCATCCGGTGGGAGCGAGAAAATGGAGTAGTGAAATCGGCAATTAAGTTGCCTCCTTACGAGTACACCACCATTATTCAGAACCGTCTGGTCTTCACAATAGATTCAAGGGGTCGACGAGTCTAGACTCGACCACCTTGGTGAGCTGATACTGAGTCGAGCCACGATGGTAAATAAGGCATTGAATGGGAGGTAACCTATTGTGTTTTTCTGTTTTCTTTGATTATTTTTATTTTATTTTTATTTGCTGATTTCACTTGTTTTTATTGTCTTTTGAAAAAAACAAAAAAATAATAATTTTTGAAGTCTGTTTTGACCGAGGCAGTGCCTGCCACGGTCAAGACAGAGGTTCGAGATGTGGTGCACTTCGACCGAGAAGAAGGTCGACAAGAAGGCTCCATCCCGGCCGAGATAAAACTTGACACGGTCGAGATGGAGTGCCAATAGCCCAAAAACCACGCCGGTCAAAGTTTGAAGAAAGAAGGATAAAAAGTTGGTGTCTGAGGCCAATAATCGAGGTACCGTTTCAATCTTTGGATCTGATCTCCAAACTTATTCTCTCTGCTTTTTGAATAAGTTTAGAGGGGATGAAGATTTAGGGTGTTGAAACTAAATTCTATCTTTTTACCTGCTTTATTTTAAATTCTGCATTGGAAGTTTGCTTGAATAAAAGAAGTAGAATGTCGAGTATGATCGAACCCTAGGACTTTTATGCAAGATTTGAATTGATTGACTTAGATTGCATTGATTGTGAAAGTAGTTGAGAATGCCCATGAATGTAGAATAGCGCAGGATTACTTGTTTTGATACTTGCGTTGGCGTGATGATTAGATGATGATTTGATGTTTTCTATGGAAGAATTTTTGTCCCAAGTGTGAGATTTGAGCCTTCACTACTACAAAAAAGCTGATAGACAACAGTTTAAAACTGTTGTCGTAGGGTTATTTGGACTGTTGTTGTAGGTGGTGTTGTCGTAGGGGTAAAAAACATAAGCTCATAGACAACGGTTATTAACTGTTGTCGTAGAGTCATACGACAACAGTTTTTAACCGTTGTCGTAGGTGTCAACAAACTGTTGTGGTATATATCTCTACGACAACGCTTTTTCACACACTCTACGACAACGCTTTTTAAACTGTTGTTGTATATACCTCTACGACAACACTTTTACACCTACTATAACGCCTTCCTGACTGTAAACAACAACAATTTTAAACTGTTGTTGTAGGCAGTTTTTTTTTATAAATTATAATCAGTTTCCAAACAAAATAATATAATTGAATAACGAAATCAAAATCACAAATAACCATTAATAAATCCAAAATACAAAGTAGACATTTATCCTTCTATTTCCAAAATACAATATACCAAAATAAAACAAAAAAATTTATACATTCATTAATATCCTAAAATTAAAAAATAAACATATGTACATCATACATAATTTTGATCACATTCGGCCCATTCCTTGTGCACAAGATCAATGTCCTCGACGGAGTAACTGTTATTGAACTGTTAAACAAAACAACAAAAAATATATAACGAACAAGCTCCATGAGGGCAAACAAACAACATAAACATAGCAGATAAAACAAAAACCAAAACCAAAATAATGATTATCAATCATTGTAGGAATCTCATGATATCTCATCACATAATATCCACATTGAAATCCATCTGGTTGTTAAGGACCCTACATTGGAAATCAATTTATTAATTATTAATTCATCTTCATCCTAGGAATTTCATAAGTTACAAACATACCTTGATTATAATCCACTTAGGAGTCTTTCTTTTATTTTGTTGCTTTTATGCTCCAAAAATCTTGAAGGCCTTTTTTTAATATGAAGTGAATAAGTTAGTTGGAAGTAAAATCTGAATAAACGATATGAAGCAAGATGTTGCAGTTTTTCTTCTATTCCAAAAAAATCACAAATTATCCTGAAAAGATAAGGCTGAAAGAAGTCCATGACTTCATCATCAATGGTATATAAGCAATAAAAATAGGAAAAAGAGGCTCAGTGACTCTATGATGAGAGAATAATAATTCAGAAGAGAAATAGAGCAGGTTTTGAAAAGATAAAGAAACAAGAGATTACCTTACATCAAAATTGTATGCGCATATGAATGTTTGAAGGGAACCTAATATTTTTCCTGTTTTGAAATCACAAGGCCAAAGACTGCTCGAAGTAATGTTTGCTGCTAGAGAGCAATTTCGGCATGTCCACCTGACGTTTTAAGTGTCAGCTTTGTATATCTAAGTGATAAAACAACGACACCAGTAAATGAAGCGAATTTTACTTTCCCCCATACTGCCTCCAGATTTTTATTTAATACCCCGTCAATTTCCTACCAGAATAAAAGGGAAGGCTACAGTTTTAAATTTTAAAAACTATTTGGCCAAATAAAAAGTGACTACCATCACGATCAAGCAAATTAATATACAGACGAGAAAATAAGAAGTAATGAACTCATGATCATTACAGTTCACAAGTAATACCAGAATCCATAAATAAGAGAACAGGAGAGTCTTAAAATATTAAATAAAAAGATAAGTAAAAACCTGACATAATGTGATGGTTGAGTTCTTGAACAAGCTTTCACTGACCCAGATATAGATGGCTACCACCTTCATGCCACCCAATAACATTCTTGAAACCTAAAAGGCAAGGAATAAAAAGATATGTATGAGGAAGAGAATGGACGTCAAGTAAACTGGCCAAAGTATGAAAGAACCCAGACCACAATGCAACAAGAATGCATTGCAGTGCAGTTAATACAGTGTTGCCCACTCACTTGAGAAGTTGCTAAGAAAGTGACATGCAGGCGATTATGCTTCAAAAAAGGAAAAGAAATAATCAATGCGGGAGGAGCAAGAAACTTTGTGGTAAGGTTGTGAGGCACATTCAATAGCCAGTACAGAATGTTTCATAGCAATAGCCAGAAAAAGAAGAATTATAGCAAGCAAATTGGACAGTTGCAGCTTCCTCCTTATGAGGAGAAAGCCGAAGGCAAACAAGACTGGAGTATCTTGACGTATAGAATCACGATAATACTATCATAAGTTTGTTCCTCCAAATGGTTATTACATGCAAAAGCTGTAGAACATAGATGCAGAGTTCTGCAAATATAATAATTTCAAATCCATCAATGCAAACTTCATGAATACATAAGGGAACCAACAATTTTAAGAGCACCGAGAAGGATAAACTTGAGCAGCAGAAGGATAATTCAAGTATATGGTTTCCAATCACATTGTCTTACCTGACGCGCATGCTCAAAAAACCAATCCCGATCAATAAAGAGAGCTGAAGACTCAGGCTGAGATTTGGTTCCTATGTTATAATTCTACTACTAACAATATTGCCCAATATATAAGTTTCAATGATATCGGTACAGTTAGAGAAAAAAGGATAAATAAAAAGAACGAAGAGAAGAAGCATAAACTTATTATAACGAGCAACATTTTCACTCCAGAACACAAATTTACGCAAATGATTCATAGCTTCCCACAGACCATTTTATGTCTAAACTAATGATAGAACTCTCCTAGTTTCTTAGACGAACAATGTGTTCAGAAGTCTTATTAACAATTCAGACATGCATATATAAGGACTATTATTCATCAAAACAATTATCATCTGCATTTATATAAAGTTTTTCTAATGCATGCTGATGCCTTTTTTAAATTCATTACAGCAGTTAATGCTAATCCATCCATAATCACATAAGAAAACCTAGCTTGTTCTTGATATTCATAATGGACCACCGAGGCACTTAAGGATACCAAAAGGAAACATTGTTGCACCCATCACCAGTCAATATAAATGTTGTGGTGTGGTGATTCTGGACAATTAAAGCATGTAATACTTATGACGTTGTACCTGTGAAATCACCAGGATCAAACTTATTTGGGAAAATGAAGCACAGTAGCTATGATGTTATAGTCTTATTTTTGCTTAAGCAACAACACTTTGCTAACTTAATGTTTTTGAATATCACATATCAGAAGTTTTTAGGCTACAAACTGTGTCTGCGATGTGAAAGTTGTTTTTTCAGGAAAAAGGGAAGCACTTTGTGGCGTTGCTTGTGTAGATGTAAGAAAGAATCAAATTTTCTTAACTATGGGCGTTGATATCCATCTTAGAGTGGCTGACACGAGACAACAATTAAAGGTAAAAGAATCCAGATACATTGCACAAATACCTGCTTGTAGCAATCTCTCTGAATAAATTGAAAAAGAAGCCGTTCACCTCAAAAACTGCATCACCACACCAAACAATATATACCAAAAACAGTTAAAAAATTTGGAGCACAAAATGGGGGAAAGTAGAAAATATGCTATTTAATCAACAAGGATGTTGGAGTCGGAGTCGGAGTCGGAGTCGGAGCCGGCTGAAACAGAATAAGCCTTCGGTGGTGGCGCACGGTGGCGCAGGGCGTGGGTGCTCGCGGTGGTGCAAGGTGTGGGTGCGCGCGGTGGGGCAGGGCGAGGGTGCGCGCAGTGGGGCAGGGCGTGGGTGCGGTGGTGGCAGAGCCGTTTGGGTTCAGGGGCGAGGGTGGGTCGACGGTGAGGGCGAGTGGCGCAGCCGTGAAGGCGGAGGTCGGACGTGGGGAGGCGTACAACAATGTGGAAAGGGGTAGGAATTATAAAATTAATTTGGGGATTTAGGTTTACTTAATTTGGGGAAATTATATAAGTTTTTTAGTTTTTAGTAAATTAGGATATTAGATTTTAATTAATTTTAATTGTAAATAAAATTCACAACACTAAAATAACAACACTTAAAAAACATTGTTGTCTTTTATGTAATTAACAACACTTAAACAACAACGGAATAGATAAATCGTTGTCTTTTTATTTTTTAAGATGGTAATAGACAACGGTTAAGGCTAATATCACTCTACGACAATAGTTTTAAGCATAAACCGTTGTCTTTTCAGTGTTGTCTATTAGCTTTTTTCTTGTAGTGCTTAATTTTGTTTGTGAGTGGGTCTGCATTTTTAAGTTTCTCTAGAACTTGCTTTGTTTCTTTTTCAAGACTGCTAAGTGTGCACAGGTTTAGGAAGTGATTTTAGGCCATCTTTGTTTTGCCTATTTTCCCATACATTGTCCTAATTGAATATTTATCCTTAGTCAGCCTTTTTGAGCCTATGATATTTTCTTTCTTTGTCTATGAGTTGGAAATAAATAGGGAAAACAACTCTTGTCTATGAGAGTGGGTTGGGATTTGTTTGAGAAAGGATAAGATATTATTAGTGGGGTAAAAGCAAAGGATAAGGTTGGGCTCTAGAAGAAAGAAGAAAGAAAATAAAAAATTATTGTGTTTAATCCTTATAAGCTCAAATGAATATTCAAGATTGTTTAAGAGCATAAAGGGTTATGTGAAAGAAAAAAGAGCTGTGGTTTATGTTGAAAATCTAAGGAGTTGGGTAGATTTTAATAAATAGTGGATTAAGATTGATGAGGTGGACGCATTGAATTTGATCTTGAGTCACTTTGCCAAATATTTCCCTACCTTTCACTAAAAAAAGCCTACATTACAACCTTGAATAAAGTCCTCTTTGATCCTAGACCTGTGTGCACATATTTGCAGTGGAGATTTAGAATATTTGCAAGCCTATGGTAGAACTTGATGTGCATGACTTGTGTGTGATCTCATAATTTTCCTAAAACACTTGAGCGAATGAGTGAAACACTTTCCAGTGAGTCTTCCATAGTTTACTGATTCTCAGATTCTTTCTAAATGCTGATGTTTAGTAGATTTACGAGTTTGAATGTGAGGAATCTTGTGAGGCATTGCAGTTCTCTTCTGCTTGAGCTTTTGATTCATTCTTTGTTGATTGAGGACAATCAAGTGTTTAAGTTTCGGGGGTTGATAAGCTAGTAATTTTACTCTCTTATCGCATTGTTTTTCTTTTCTTTTGAGTGTTTTTGTTTATATTATCTAATAAATTGAGCATGAGTGTATAGTGGACGGTATTATGCTTGTGGTGGATGATTATGGAGGAAAAATGAAGAAAAAGTGAAGAATTGGTCAAGAAGATGAAGGAATTTGCCAAAGAAGAGTGTTCTGTTTCAACCGAGTTGGCGACGAACTTGACTGTGGTGGAGAAATCCGGCCCAGCCGTGGTGAGTTGAATCCCGGCCAAGATAGAGCGTCGAATTGGATTGAAATCGGGCCAAAGGAAGATCGAGGCTAGGAGATCATCTCGGCCGTGGCAGACCTTATCCTGGCCGAGACGCATGTTTCTGAAGACCAAAACCGCACGTGTTTAGGATTTAAAAGAAAGAAGATACCAATTGGAGATATGGACGAAGTTTGGAGCCAGCATACCATCCAAAGCCTTAGCCCTACCACTATATAAACTCATGAATAACTCAGAATTAGGTTGTTGAGTCAGTTGTTGATGGTTGGGGAATCTTTTACACATTGTTCTATCTTTATTTTTCTGTTTTCACTTTAAGTTTTGTCATAATTCCTCTTTAGTTTTTATCTAGTTTTTATGAAATCTTTAATTTTCCCTGCAATGTTTGTTTTCAATATGTTAGGCTAGAACCCTAAACAGGTTCTAGGGTTTCTCCATCTGTGATGCATGTTTTGATTCAATAATTCAAACCTTTTTATATTGGTTTAAATCCTATGTTTTGTTTTAAATCTATTCTCATCAAAGGATCGAGAGATGAAGATTGAGGTAGGTTATAGTTATTAATCGAAGGACTGAGAGGTGAAGGTTAGTAATAGGGAGTTAGGATTTAATAGTTTTGATTTTTTGTCCGACCGAGAAGAATTCAATCGTAGGAAAAATCTGATCTTTATTGAAATTGATTAATTGGTGTGTTTGAGACCGAGATGAGATAATCACTAATTAATAATTTAGGTTTTAATTGCCCGACCAAGGAATTAATTCCAGATTAATAGATTTTCCACCAAAATATCTTTTTTGGGTTTGAATATTTGTTTCTTGCATGTTGATCAGATTGGTAGATTTCCCTAGGATTTTGTGCTTTTGAATATTTGTTTTTATCTCTTTAAATTCTTTGTCTTGATAAACCCAAAACCCTTAAAATTGATTTGCCCAAACAAAGGTTTTGAAAACTATATTCAGTACATGATTTTCCTTCGTGGCACTATCCCTGTGGGTTCGACAACCTCTTGGTTATTATAAATTTATTTGCTCTGTGCTATAGTCTGTATGCAGGATTTTACATCCGATCAAATTTTGCATCGATGAAAGCCCAAAGCCCACATGCAACAGGCCACCACCGGTGAACCACCACCACCGGCTACCCGTCGCCGCAAGAGAACCAACTAGAAACGTGCAGCAGTTGCGTGAAGCTTCTCGTGGCCTGCAGCCCGCATTCTGGCTTCTCTAGCCGTTGCTCTCCTTTGCCAAATGCCGCCCTGGCCTGCCCGATATCGCCTTACTACCGTCCACCATCTGCTCTTGTCACTCGCTTGCCGGAAAAATGCATAGAGGGCACGCAAACCTATGTTTTGTTGTGCCCATGCTGCCGCTCACCAACGGCCGCCTCTGCCCACGTCTCCTCTATCCCGAGCCTGCCACTATCATCGTCGACCACTAATAGAGGGAGAGATAATGACCACCATTCTCATGTAGAAACAAAGGGATGTCACTCGCATGCAATGAACCTAGGGTTCCGCTATGTTGCGCGCGCCCCCGCGCCTATGACTGCCGTCCACGGCTACTGCTGCTCGATGATATGTGTGTAAAATGACCTATTAATCGATTTGTGTGCATGCTTGTTTGTGTTTATTTTACACCCATATCATATGTTTTTCAGTTGTTTTTGTCTTGTTTTTGTGTTTGGTGGCGTTTGAGTTGTGTAGGGATAGAATGGAGCATATTTCATCAAGTTTGGCCAATTTTTGTTGAAATATTGACCCAGATGAGTTTCATGTACTGGAAATATTGACCCGGATGAGCAGAGTGTTGGTCCCCGATCAAAGTTATGATATATGCAGCGGAAGTATTAATGTTTATCTTCCACGTGTTTTGCTAAGGTCTCGACTTAGCAAGTGTTTATCTAAATGTTTTAGCTCGTGTATTCGTTAGATAGAATGCAGTTTATACTAAAACACTTGGTGTGTTGAGTTTCAAATGATTTCACCAACGAACTAAATAGTGTAGCAAAGCAGTAAATGATACAAGGATCTTATAGTGGTTCGAACAATTGTTCCACGTTCACTCTTCAGTCCTCCGACTGAGAATTTCACTAGAAGAATGAGTACAAGGTCAGGCCTGATATCTAACGTTGAGCAGCTCCTCCGTCTGGTCAGCGCGCACCATCAAGAACCTTGATCTCCAATCTTCAAACGGTGTCGCTCTTTAGAGTGAGGACAAACCTCCTTTCTCCTCGGACATCGACTGCTGGGAGTTTTATAGTTCTTCCCAGAATCTATCCTTGTGTTGGCATAGCTCGTACGAATCACTCTTGCACCGCAATAGTGACTACTAGATTCTTTCTGGAATAGAGAGAATCCTAAATATACCTTTTGAAGATAAACTTCACAAGTCTTCGATCTTCTATTATGAAAGCTTTGAAAAAGCTTCAATGAGGAACTTAGCTCGGTTGAGTTTGCATGATAGAGAGAGTGAGTTTGACCTCTTTTGTTATCTCTTATATGTACAAAGTCGCGAACCTATGAATCAATTAAGGACGACACCTATTTATAGGTGAAGATTCAAACAACCGTTTGAATCTTGTCCATTAGACTCAAAGGGAATGCTCGCCGATCTACATTCTTCCTTTTTCTGCGGTGGACAGAGACTCTTCAAGTCCCTTTGTCTCTGATTGGCGTAACATCTATCTCTAGCCGTCGATTGTCAGAACGGATCTTTTGTAGGTCTGAACCCTTTTTTCTTCATGATGATTATTCCATCCTCTTGATTGTTTGGTTCTTCTCGTAACTTGTAGTCCGTCTGATGTTCGGCTTTGTAGTCATTCTCTTGATTTTTGATTGCTCACTGTCGTCTGCTGACTTATTGTTATGTGTCAGATATCTCCGCAGATTGCTAGAACTTCTTCAGCATTCTCGTTGCTTCCTCTTCATCGTTGGTCGCTATGATCTTCAACAGTCTTCAGTAATTGGATGAGTTTGCTGACTCCTTCAGCAAACTTAATCCTTTCTTTTTCTTAATCTATTACAACTCGAGTATTAATTCCTATACAAGACTTTTTACAATTGACTCGATACTGAGTTGCTATAGCTTTGATCCACCAAAATATATCCACAGTGATAATGAATTGGTTACAGTGGTGGGGTCTATCAATATTCTTAACAATTTCCCCCTTTTTGGTGCGATCAAAGCCACTATCTAAAACTTTAATCTTGACTAATCATGGGAAAGCTGATTACTGAGATTACACAAAGGTTTCCTGTCAATTCTATTCTCAGTGTCTCAACTCCCGTAGACTCAGCATTGTTCCTAATCATTTCCCCTTAACATATCAAGGGTATTGCTCGATTAAACAAGTCAATCAGGTAAATAGCTTCAAGGTCAAATTGTCAGGTAAGTACCAAGCATATTTACACATAATATCATCAAGCAATCGCAGGAACATATCGCACACATCACACTCCACACAGTTTGCTGATTACACCAAATGTGTAATTTCAGCTAATTCACTTAGATCAGCGTTGGACAATGAGATGTTGTCTTCAACCTGGGTTAGTTTTTATTGATAATCATATTTTTTAGTACAGTCACATATCCCAAATTGGAAAGATTGTTCAAGTAGCTAGGAGATGTATTGTTTGGAGAGATATTACTTCTTAGTTGTTGAAGAGTTTGAATGAGCAACATTCTTGGCACTTGAGGAACCTGCGGTGGGCTTCTTCATTTGGCTGAGAGTCTCTATTGTCTTCTTCATGAAATTGTCCACGAGAGCTTCTCGTTCTTGTCTTCTGATTCTTTCATTCTCTTCAATCCTTCTTTGTTATTCTCTCTCTTCCTTTTCACGTTGTCTCCTTAGCTCTTCTTCTTGTAGTCTTCTTGCTTCCAGTCGATGAATTCTTTCTTCTTGCTCCGTTATCCTTTCTGCTTCTTCAGCTAACCTCTTCTCTTCCCCCCCTTTGATCGCAGCAAAAATTCCAGTGGAGAAGGTCTCGAAGTTGTCTAGTTGGATGGCAAGAATCTCGTCTTTGGCTTCAGATACTTTGGTAGAAATGTGCTTGTTCATGATTGGAATCATTTGCTCTCCGATACTCTGTCCCACCATGGTATGAATATAGTGCTGTAGATCACTCTGATAGGTGCTGGTGTTCACAGGCTCAATTGCCATGAGTGTAGAGTCCTCAGCACGTACAATTTGATTTTCGTTGATAGACATAAGAACTGTGGTTGCCAATCTTGTGGTTGAGGTGGATGGTTGATCAGCCTAAGCCATTTCAGAGCGTGCGATTTCCCTTCCTTCTTCTTCTGCAGTAGGATGCTGTTCGGATGACCTTGAGTCTTGTACTTTGAAAGGCTTGTTGGCAAGTTGGTTCAGAATTATCTCCTTAAATTCCAACATCTTCATCCTATTTTCCTCTTTATTTCTTTCAGCTTGCTCTTTTGCTAACTTCTTCTTTAGTTCTTCAGAAAAGGCCATTTGACGTCTGGTGGCAGGAGATTTGAAATTCTGAGTGAATGGTGGAGAGTCTTCTATGGCATATGCGGAGGGTGACAAAGATTGATCGCCGGTGGCTGCTCTGTGAGCCTTGATCTTCTGTAACCTCGCAGCAACTTGCTTCTCCGTATATTGGCTCTTGGATGTCTGGTCCATCCAATTGTCAGCCCATTATTGTTCACTCCTCCAGTAGTTAAGACCCATTCTCGCCATCACGATTGAGTGATCCTCATAATGTAATTCATGAGTGGCATAGTCGAAGAATCGCCATCTCTTGAACTCGGTTCTCAATATTTCTTGATCGGACATTTCTTCTTGGAGTTCAGCAGGATATGAGTCATTAACTTCGGCAGCAGCTTGAGTCTCTATAAAGATACTGATGTCTCATGCCCAGGAGATGAGATCCTCGTTCTCCTCATCTCTTACTGTGATAGGAGGACACCATTGTGCAATCTATTTTGCTTTGTAGTTTCTGTCGGGTGGTCCTTCCATGGGAACTCTAAGAGTTTCTTCTCTGAATATGGATTCTCCATCTGTGACAGTTCTTACATCTTCTTCATCAACAAAGCTGGGAATATCACTGAAGGATATACCTGAAACTTCTGGAGAGCTGAGAATTGGAATGCGTCGTTGCCAGATGTCTTCTATAGTTCTTTCGAGCACTCTTGTGGTATTTGCTTCTGTATTCCATCTTGGAACGGTAGAAGGTTCAATACCTAATCGTTGTAGATATTGCTCATTCCGAGCTCGCACACTGGCTGTGAGCTCTGCTTGTAGTTGTGTTCTTATCTCACCATCTAGTGAGGTATTTGCTTCAGCAGTAGGTTCTGTTGGTCCCTTATGATCAGAGTCGTCGTGGTTACAATAAAGTACACACACGAAGTGCAGTGGAATAGATTACGTTTTCTTGTATTTAAATTATTCTCAACTTTATTTTTGTTAAGGTTTTCTTAGGTTACCTCTTCAGTTATACACTAGTAACGTGGTTACTAGGTTTTAAAACATAATAGCTTGAAAAGCAGTAACAACAAGACAACACACAATTTATAGTGATTCGATCAAATGATCTACGTCCACTCCTAAGCCGAATCCCTAAGAATTTTACTAGAAAGTATACGATGTACAAAGAGTTGCCTTTCATGTTAAGCAACCAGCCTTCTGAAGATCTGTCTGCTTTACGGCTATATTCCGATACCCCGAACTTTCCTGGTGTAGCTCCGGCTGAGTCAAGGGCGCACCTTCATAAAACTCGATTTCACCACTTACTTTGGAGGAGTTTAGAGTTCCCTCCGAACTATCGTGTGTGCTCGGCTTCAATGCCCGCCTTAATCAATTTCTTCACAGGAAATTGATTGCTGGATGCTTTCCTTAAAAGGAAAGTGATACCAATGATTGAAGATTCTTGAACCAGTTCAAGAATCACTCAGAAGAATGTCAGACGTAGTGAGACACTCGGAATGTTGAAGGCCTTTGAATATCTCTGGATTGTACCTTTCAACTGGACTGCTCTCTTGCCTTTTTTCTTTTTGGATTCTTTCGTATATCGAGTTTCTGGTTAGAGAGTGAGCTTCTCTTGCATTTTCTTTTGACTTCCCTTTTATAGTCATGATCTTGATGTTTGAGTCGACAGATCCGTTTAGACACAACGAATCTTTCTCCTTAAATGCCGGTAGCTATTTACTGATTTTTCTGCTTTTGGACAGGCTTTTCTGTCCTACTTCTGACATGGCTAATTGTCGCGCGTTGGTCAGAATGGCGGTGTAGCAGTCCTTCTGTTTTGCTTTGCTGAGCTTCTGCTGGTACGGGATGCTGGATCTCTTTCAGCATGCTTTTGATCTCCTAGCACAGCGAGTGCTTTGTCTGCTACTCTGATTTGATTTGCTAGCATCTTCAGCAATCAAGGATGTGTTTGTCGAATGCTAATTTTCTTAGCATTCTTAATTTGGGCAGCCTTCAGCATTGTTCGATGTTTTGCTGAGATATTTCAATTAGCCTATTTTATTACAACACGATGTTTTAACCTATACAGGACATTACATCAGTTGCTAAGCTATGCAAAGGTTCAGCAATGATCGACCGTCTACTAAGGTTTTATCCAACAAAACCTTTCACAATAATATCCTAAGGGTAATTTACAAGTATTTTCCCAACAATTTCCCCCTTTTTGGTGCGATCAAAACTTATAAAGGATTGCTGAGACTTAGCTTAGAAATTAAAAATAACATTGCAAGCAAAGCATTCAGCAACCATTTAAATATCTTCCGTTGAGTACACAGAGAGTGTATATCAACTATTGTTCATACTCGGAAAATAGAATTCAGAGAAAAAAATGATGAAAACCAAAAAAAAGTTTAGAGAATGACCTTAATTCTGAGCATCTGGTGGAGGTTTTGGCTTCTCAATAGATTCAACTTTCTTCATCGTCATGGCCATTAGTTTCTCCATCTGTTCAATCCGTGCCCGTTGGTCTTCTCTTTGTTGTTCTGCTAGCTTCATTCTTCGTTCCATCATTGTTCGTTCAAATTCTTTTTCTTTCAGCGTCAGCTCGGCTTCCTCTGCTTTTATCCTTTCTTGTTCAGCAATCCTTCTTTCTTCCCCCTCTTTGAGAGCATCCAAAACAGAGGTGGTGAAAGACTTGTGGGCGTCAAGATTGTCGTGGAGAGTCATCACATTTGATTGTACCGTAGACACGATTTCATTGACATGTGTGATTTTGGTAGTGACTTGTCCAATTTGTTGCTGAACTTCTGAGACAGAGGTTTTCACGCCACCGCGGACATCAGCAACCTCTTTCAGGACTTCTTCATTGAATCTGGCTTGCTGGATATCGCGTTGATGCATGGCGTTGTGAAGAATGTTGACAAGAGATTGGAAGCTTACTTGGACAAGTTCAGCGTCAATGGGTTTGTCAGAGATAACTATTTCAGTACTGCCTGCTAATGTAGTAGCTTCACCATCTTCGCTTTCCACTGTACCAATTTCAGATGCTTGTGTTGTTGCGTCAACTCTTTGTTTGGCAACGTCAAGAACCACATTGGTATCTACTTCCATGGACTCACTCATTATATTCTGACCGAGAGTCGAGTCAGAAACTTGAGTTTCAGAGACTTGAGATGAAGTTTCGGTTCGAGTATATTCTTTCTGAAAGTTGATAATTTTGAGGTAGTCCTGTCGCCTGGCCTCCTTCTCCTTTTCTTCTTCGAGCGCGGCTAGTTCAAGACTTCTAATCCGCAATTTCTCCTCATAAGCAGCTTTCCATTTCTGATAAGCAATCATTGCAGCCCTTTGACGTTTGGTTAGTGTCGTGTGCGCCAAGGACTTCTTATCTGGCGCAAACTGTGATCTGGGCAGGGTCTGAGATGGAAGAAACTTCCTGTGAGCTCGGATGGCTTGCAATCGAGCATGTACTTGTTGATTAGTATATTGTCTTGTGCAGGAAGGCTGGTCCATCCACTCATTTACCCATGTTTCTTCGGAACGCCAGAAGTTAAGATCTTTTCTAGCGATAATAATCATCCTTTCCTCAAAACAGAGATCATGCATGATGTAGTCATAAGTCTTCCATCGTCGAAATTGAGTACCAAGCACTTTTCCTTCCTCTGTTTCTTCATTAATCACACCAGAAAAGACACCTGCAATGTCCCTATTTACTTCTTGATCTACGAAGGCTAAGATCTCTTCACTCCAATCTCTGAGATCAGCATTCATATCTTCATTAACTGAGACAGCAGCACACCATTGTGCTATTCTTCGTGAGCGAAAAAGTTTGCCAGGTAAACCATCAAAAGGGATCCGTAGTTGTTCATTTCGTAAAGTGGGGTATTTTCAAAGGGTTTTGGCATCAAACACTTCGGCAAATTCCCCCTCAGAATCAGATTCTGATGAACAGGTGGATTCGTCCAGATTTCCAGCAAAGGAGACTTCTAGTTCCATTGTATCTTCTGCTTGATCGATGTTATCAGCAGCGGTTGTTGTTTCCTCAGCAACGAGGACTTCTTCAGCAGTATCTGCCATAACTTCATCGGTTGCATTCAATTCTTCAATGATTGGTTTCACAGAGTTGTCAGCTTCAGTAGAGGTTTTCTCTGTTTCTTCAATGGTTTCTTCCATAAGGATTTCAACCACTGTGGGTCCTTCACAATTCGTATGACTTATGGCTTCAGTAGATGGTTCTTTCGCAGATCCAATAATATTTTCCATATCAGAGGATTCCTTGGCAGTGACGGACCCAGATTCAGGATCCTCGGTGTTTTCCTTAACTACCGGCTCTGCAGTAGATATGTTCGTATCTTCGCTTTCCTTAGATATTGCCGATGGTCCTGCATCCTTATCTTTGGAATGTATGTCAGCTGTCTCTGGTTGTGTTTCGTTCTCCTCTAAGCTACTGTCTTGGAAAGATGTAGCAATTGGTTCGCAAAATTGGACCGATTTGCCTTTGGAATGTTCCGTAGCTTCAAAAGCGCCAGATTGAATCAGCATATCCAGCTCTTTGTCAGTCATACCGTCTGCTGCAGTTGTAGTCTTTGAAGGATTATCCATGTCCTTTTCGGTCAAAGTAGAGTCTATTTTCGTCTTCCCTTTCTTTGCTGCTCTGCTTGAATCCTCAGCAGCTTCTTTATCGGGTGCGAGATCAGTATTCTCCTTTTGACTTTCTCGTTCTAGATGAGATCTTTTTATTCTTTCAAAGTTTGGGTCCCTTCCTTCGAATGTGATTCTATCCCTCTCCTATCTATATTCCTTTAGTTCCTGTGCCTTCTTCTTTTCTTCACGCTTTCGTTTATTTTCACGTATACCTTGCAAGCGTTCTTCATGACTCTTGGATGAAAGGGGAGAGTCAGGTACTTTTGACGTCGGGACAGTGGCTAACTCAGAAACTTTGCGTAGATGCTGACGACCAGACCTTCTGTTCCTGGTGGGAGCAGTATCCTTTTGTTGTTCAGAAGAAATTGGAACAACAAGTTGACCGATTACGAGTGGCTGCTGAAGGGCGGCCTTTTGGTCCATAATTTCCTCAATCTGTTCGGTTGGTATTTCTCCAAGAGCTACAATATCATCAAGCTGCTCGAAACATTGCTCTGTTTCAGCGTTCTGAGTTAATGCTGCCATCTCCTCAGTAGAGATAGGCGTTGCTATCTGCAGTACTAGTTCGCCCAAGGAACGCTCATCTACTTCCTCATCTGAAGTAGGTTTGTCCGCATCCACATTAGATTTACCGGTCAGCCTTCTTGGTTTCTTATAATCAAGTGGATTGGCTGCTTTTCGTGTGACTGGAATGAAATCAGTGGAGAGCAACTTTACTCCCTGATCAATTTTCGTTGAATGCATGACCAATTCTAGAAACTTGCTTATTTTCAATCCAAAATTAACATTTGAGGAAAAGGTTCCATCCATAGACATGTGATCGTTCTTCTTGGCGTGTTCTGCCCATCGTTCGAAGAAGTACTTAGCCCAATTTCCCTTCACTTTGTCTGTGAGAGCCATCATTACTGCGTATTTCTTAGCAGAAAGTTCAGAATATGAACCGGCATCGCATTGGAACATCTTGATCACCAATTCGGTTAGAATTTTAAATTCATCATGTAAGGAGTTAATGGGTGTGGCAGCCCGGAAGGTAATCACATGACCTTTCTTATCCTTCGGTACTCCAGGCTTCTTCCAAGAATTCCAACGTCTTTCCATCTCATCATAATCTGTTACCTTGTACTGAGATATACATTCCCCCTCATTCCGAAGACCAAAATTTTTAGCAAGAATTTTGGCACTTACTTCAATGATACTTCCATAAACACAAGTTTTAAAAGATTTTCCATCTTTACTCATGACTGCTCTGGCATAAAATTCAGAAACCATATGCGGATGAAAATGCATGGGTTCAGCGGATAAGTATTGAGTTACCTGTTCGCTCTCGAGGATATCCATTATCCAATCCGGAATATGTTCAGCAGCAAGACGTTTGTACAGGATCCTATCTTTCATGATTCGAGCCAGATGCCTCTGTTCCTTTGATTGGCCGGCTAGGGATTTCTTCTTTGACATCATGACAAGCTGATCATATGATATGGAATCATCAATATCTTCCTTCTTTAGAATCCCAGTGAACCCTGGTGCATGTCGCATATGTAAGGGTTCTTCAGAATTTGGTGGAAAATTGAATGGACGAGGTTCATTGGATTCAGGGCGATGGTCCAGACTAGTAGATTTCTGGGAAGATGAGGCTAGGGAGTCTGTGGACATGTCTGTGAGGGAAAGTCTGGAATAATTTCAAATTTTATGGAGATTTTTGGTTTGGGAATTTTTTATTTCAGAACGATGAGAAGAAAGTGAACAGTGATCAGAGCGAAGGTAGGGTTAATTTGAATGTGAGATCTAACGGTTGAGGGAAAATCTGTGAAATGTTAGATCGACGGTTCAGAATAAACGCGTCTTTCCATATGGCTTCCCATGCTCCGAGACACACTCAAGTGTTTCTAACGTGGCGTCTCCTCAGTTGGTGCCGCCGTTTGCAAGCATTAATTACGCCCGATCGGGTCCCATCAAGTTTGAATTTTGAATCATCCCACCTCGATTTGGGATATGTTATTGCTTAGCATCCGTTCAAGGATGCTGATAGAAGATGACCCCTTTCAGCATTCTGATTTCCAGCAACTTCCGAAGAACTGCTGAGTCAAAGAGAGCTTAAAATAAAAATATGATGATGCGATCCTCGAACTTTTCAATACTCCTTGCTCCCTATTGCTGGAAAAAATGATTTGACTTCCCATGCATACACGTCGATTCCTTTATTGGCGACGTTTCGTATTCCAATGGATGAATCATTGCGATCTTCAGACATATTTTTCTCTTTCTTCTCGTCATAAATGAGAAATCCTCTTTAAATACTAGAGTTTGAGATTATCCAAACATCTCATCTTTCCTTCTTTCCTGATTCACTCTTTTAATCTTCTTCTTATTCAAGAAAATTGAGTCCTTTTTTCAGTCATGGAATCTCCTCCTCGAGTCATAGATATCCGACGTAACCTGATCCTTGATGAGCCGGGTCTGGATAGATACTACATAGATGAGTGTGATGTGGCGGTGAAGGTCATATCTACGTTGCAGTGGGGGGGTCTTTCGCAATTTCTGTGTGCTACTCCTCACCGTTTCCAGGAGGAAGTTTTGAGGGATTTCCTTAGTAAGTGTCATGTTGGTCCAGGCTCAATCTATGGGGTGTTCCATAACAAGCTTGTTCATTGGACCCCTGACACCTTTGCGGTTGATTTCGGGCTTCCTCGAGGTCCGTTGTCTGTGGAGGACTATCTTTCAGAGGAGTTGGCTCCAGAATGGTTGGCATGGGAGAAGTAGCGTCATTCTCCTCGTTTTGATTTCAGTCCTGACATTCCTGCTTCGGGTCTTAAGACACCATATTGGGTCCTGTTTTGCATTGCCCATGAAATCCTTCTTGGAGAGGAACCTTATGACCTTTGTTTCTCAAGACCTGTTTGGCAGGTGATGATGGCCATGGACGATGCTGCTTCTGTTGACTGGGCCGGATACGTTTTCAAGAACGTCTGGGAAGCTGTCAAGCTCCATCCGTTCGTGCCTTTGCGGAATGGGATGCAGCTCAGCTAGATGATGGAGAAGTACTTTCCAGAGATTGCTGACGGTCCATCCAACCTTCAAGGGGCTGATTTCTATCCCTATAAGTCTGTGTCGCCTTTCTAGATGAACTTCATAATAAATCTTGTATTTCCTTTTGTATTTTGGCCGAAGATGCCGTCTCTTCCTTTTGTAATGAGGACATGTTCCTCTTTTGAAGATGAATGTATGAATATTTCGTTCTCTTGATGTTTGTCTTTCGAGACAGAGTATAGATGTCATCTTCATTTTTCATAGCTTTGCTGAGCAGAATCAATTTATCTGCTAAGCATTGATAGGGACATATCCGTCATTTCGCCATTGGTCTGGCATATTTCATAGAGTTTTTCATAAATGTTGAAAGTAGCATAAGAGAATCCAAGAAAACCAGAAAGAATGAGAGTAATATCTCATTCATCCACAGCAATATCTAGTTCCATCATACCCAATTTGATGCATAATTCTTTGAATCTTACCTCTGCAAGGGGCTTAGTGAAGATATCTGCTATTTGATCCTCAGTACATATTCGCTGAATATCAATATCCATCTTTTCTTGATGATCACGAATAAAATGATGTCGGATGTCAATGTGTTTTGTCCTGGAATGATGTACTGGATTCTTTGTGATGCACATAGCACTATTGTTGTCACAATAGATTGGCACGCATTCAGGTGAGATGTCATAATCTTGGAGTTGTTGTCGGATCCACAGAATTTGCTGACAGTAACTAGCAGCTGCTACATACTCTGCTTCGGTGGTTGAGGTTGCTACCGAGTGTTGCTTTTTGCTGAACCAGCTAATCAATTTGTGACCAAGGAATTAACATGTACCACTGGTGCTTTTCCTGTCGATTTTGCATCCTCCAAAATCAGAATCTGAATATCCACTTAGAGCTAGACTGTCGGCTCTTGGATACCAAATCCCTAAGCCTTCTGTGCATTTTACGTAACGGATGATTCGCTTTGCTGTATCAAGATGTGTCTTGTTTGGTTGAGATTGATATCTGGCACATAGTCCCACAGCATATGATATATCGGGTCTGCTGGTAGTAAGATATAGTAGAGATCCGATGATTCCTCGATATAAGGTAGGATTGACTGCATCTCCATCTTTTTCAAGATCTGCTAAACACGCATTGCTGATGGGGATCCTTAAGCTCTTCGATTTCTCTGGACAGTATTTAGCAATGAGATCTCGCATATATTTCTTCTGATGAATGAAAATTCCTTCACTTGATTGGTGAACTTGAAGTCCGTGAAAATAGGACATTCTTCCTATCATACTCATTTGAAAATTACTCATCATTAGCTTTGAGAATTTGTCACAGAGAGC
>JAPKLW010000287.1:24265-42235 GCA_026898455.1 Plectranthus barbatus | reverse complement strand
ATTGTAGAAAGGTTTCCTCGGAGATTTCCATTTGTTTCCATCTTTCTTGACAAAGTAAGCTACGTCTTCTTGAGTTCCAACGCTTGTGGGATTTGGATGTATAACAGCAGCTTCGTTTTTCTTTGACTGCTGAATGATGAATTCATGTGACTTAAGTTAAGAGAAGACTTCAGCGGTCGTCATATTGTTGAGATCTTTCTCACTCATGCTTGTCATCTTGACAAACCAATCACTCCTGGGGTAAAGCTTAGATATAATTTTGTTATTCATTTCCCTTTTGTCATATGTCTTGCCGACATTTTTGAGTTCTGCGATGATAGTGTTGAACCTTTCTTCCATCTCCTGAATGGTTTCTCCTGGAATCATGGCGAAGGATTCGTACTTGTCCACAGCGACTTGTAGCTTGTTTCGCTTCATCTGTTCCGTTTCCTGAGAGACTTCGCACACATAATCCCACATCTCCTTTGCGGTGTCATAATCAAGAGCTTTGTTGGACATTAAGGGGGGTAGACACTCCATAATTAGCTTCATGGCGATAAACTCCAGCTGGCCTCTCTTTTTGTCTTCAAGAGTCCATTCCTCGTAAGGTTTACTCACCATCTCAGGTCTGGGTTGACCACCAACGGGTCCAGGGGGTGCAGTGTTGACCTTCATGATTTCAATAGGTCCAATCGTTAGGATGTTCCTCATCTCTGGATGTATGCTCTGCAGCTGGATCATGGCCTTCTTTTTCCATGTTTCAAATCCATCCTTGTTGTACTTCGGGAGAGCGTGATTAGACATCGGATAATTCTCGTCGTTACCTGAGCTATGTAAAATACCAATACAAGAGACGCAAGGAAAGACTAGGATCTAGGTCCTAAGCGACTCAGAAGCAGTCGGTTTTTCAACCTCCTGCTCTGATACCACTTGTTGGTCCGTTATGATCAGAGTCGTCGTGGTTACTATAAAGTACACACACGAAGTGCAGCGAAATAGATTACATTTTCTTGTATTTAAATTATTCTCAACTTTATTTTTGTTAAGGTTTTCTTAGGTTACCTCTTCAGTTATACACTTGTAACGTGGTTACTAGGTTTTAAAACATAATAGCTTGAAAAGTAGTAACAACAAGACAACACAAAATTTATAGTGGTTCGATCAAATGATCTACATCCACTCCTTAGCCGAATCGCTAAGAATTTTACTAGAAAGTATACGGTGTACAAAGAGTTGCCTTTCCTGTTAAGCAACCAGCCTTCTGAAGATCTGTCTGCTTTACGCGTATCTTCCGATACCCTGAACTTTCCTGGTGTAGCTCCGGCTGAGTCAAGGGCGCACCTTCGTAAAACTCACTTTCACCACTTACTTTGGAGGAGTTTAGAGTTCCCTCCGAACTATCGTGTGTGCTCGGCTTCAATGCCCGCCTTAATCAATTTCTTCACAGGAAATTGATTGCTGGATGCTTTCCTTAAAAGGAAAGTGATCCCAATGATTGAAGATTCTTGAACCAGTTCAAGAATCACTCAGAAGAATGTGAGACATAGTGAGACACTCGGAATGTTGAAGGCCTTTGAATATCTCTGGATTGTACCTTTCAACTGGACTGCTCTCTTGCATTTTTGCTTTTTGGGTTCTTTCGTATATCGAGTTTCTGGTTAGAGAGTGAGCTTCTCTTGCATTTTCTTTTGACTTCCCTTTTATAGTCATGATCTTGATGTTTGAGTCGACAGATCCGTTTAGACACAACGGATCTTTCTCCTTAAATGCGGGTAGCTATTTACTGATTTTTCTGCTTTTGGACAGGCTTTTCTGTCCTACTTCTAACATGGCTAATTGTCGCGCGTTGGTCAGAATGGCGGTGTAGCAGTCCTTCTGTTTTGCTTTGTTGAGCTTCTGCTGGTACGAGATGCTGGATCTCTTTCAGCATGCTTTTGATCTCCTTACACAGCGAGTGCTTTGTCCGCTAATCTGATTTGATTTGCTAGCTTCTTCAGCAATCAAGGATGTGTTTGTCGAATGCTGATTTTCTTAGCGTTCTTAATTCGGGCAGCCTTCAGCATTGTTCGATGTTTTGCTGAGATATTTCAATTAGCCTATTCTATTACAACACGATGTTTTAACCTATAAAGGACATTACATTAGTTGCTAAGCTATGCTAAGGTTCAACAATGATCGACCGTCTACTAAGCTTTGATCCAACAAAACCTTTCACAATAATATTTTAAGGGTAATTTACAAGTATTTTCCCAACAGGTTCCTTAGCAGTTCCTCCTTCATCTACTGTGGTAATCTGCTGGGCATCTTGTAGCATGACTGTCTCTGGATCTGCATTCCTCGGCTCTGCTTCCTGATTTCCTGAATCGATGTTTGGGATTTGGTTTGCTTTTTCCAGATCGACTTCTGCCATAATTGTCACAAATCGGATTTCTTCTTGCGCAGCCAATTGTGCTTGTTCACTTTCCTTTTCAACAACAGGACTGCTACCTTCTGTCTCAGCAGCCTGCAGGACATTTCGTCAAGAAATTTCTTCAGCACTTACGCTTCCCCCTAGATCGGTGGTGGGCTGAAAATGTGTTGTGTCACAACTCCTTTCTCCTTGTCCGGGAGTTGACAATCTCTTTGATTCCATTATGGCTTCTTTTAGTTGCCGTCTCTCAAGATCAGCAATCGCTTCTACATCTTCAGCGAACGTGACCTTGCTTTTTCCTTTGTCGCCTTGCATTTTCTCAACATCATTTTAAGTAATGCGACCTGTTTGTTCTCCAGCTTGAATCCTGGCATTTCGCTCGGCATAACTAGCCATGACTTATGCGTATCTTGAATCCCTTTCTTCAAGTGTCATCTCAAGTAGGAACTTGGCATAGTCTCTTTCTTCTTGTGCTCTCTGAAGCGCTTTCCTTTGTTCCCTTTTCTTCCGAGATTATCCCTCATCGGAAAATTCAAGCCGTCTCTTTGCATTAGCTTCTGTGGAATCTGTCACCGTGTCCTTGACGACATCTGAAGATGGTAGAGAGATATCTACCTTAGGTACATTGATTTGAAGAGGGTTACCTGAAAGTCCTCTTTGCTTGCCCCTCTTCTTGACGTTCTCATCACCACTCGCTGGTTTCCCTTTCTTTTATTTAGGAATCCTCTATGGTCGATTCCTCTACGATTTGGTTGGATCTGAGTGTTGACCAGTTGCTTGTGATGAAGTATTAACAAAACTGTCAAGTTTAGTGAGCAGAGCATCCTGTTCTGCTATGCGTCATTGTTCATCAAGTTCCTTGGCAGTAAGCGAAGCAGTAGTAGGTAAAACCATATTCCCTTGGTATGGTTCCTCTTCATTCGAGCATGCCTCATTAGAATTAACGTTGCTCTTCCCTTTCGGTATCAATGGATCCCTGATATTCTTCGGTGGTTGTTGCTTTCGAGTTGGCGGTATGTAGTCAGAGTAGATCAAGTCGTCACCTCGGCAGCATTTTCCTTCCGGTACAATCCCTTCCATAAAGTGGCTTATCTTCAATCCAAAGCCCACATCTCGAGAGAATATGTGTGTAGGGATTTATCGTGACTAAATCACAAAATCCAAATGAACCGGATCGATTTATGGTTATTACTCATAACAACAATTCACAAAACCTAGCATGCTCCTATGAATTTAATGCGTGGATAAAAAGGAATTACCTCAACTCTGTAGATTTTGTACCTATCTTTCGCATTTGAATTCCAAAACTTGAATCAACCACGTGATATTAATTAAATCTGCAGAAACAGAAATTAGATAGATTCTAACTTCAAGATTTAATTAAACAAAAGAGGAAGAAAGAAAAATCTGTTCTCCAGATTAGATCTTCAGGGATGTGTCCCAATTCTACTCAAATCTGCTACTGGTGAGGATTCCACAGATCTGTATCAGTAGGCCAGAGTCGAAAATTCCTTCTCCTCCCTCTACTGCTTGTGCCGCCCAACTCTCTCTCTCTCTCCTTAGGGTTTTGACTGATTTGAATTATGATCTAGGTGGCTAGAGTTTCAGAGAGAGAGGGGTCTATTTATTGACCTAGGGTTTTATCCCTAATGGGCTACTGGGCTCCATTCAACATATTTAATTGGGTCAGTCCTGAGACCCAATGCAAATAATAAAATGGGCCTATAAATTAATTAATTCCCATGTCCACATCCCAGTACACAATTAATTAATTAATATTAATTATTTTTCACCACAGAATTAATATTTACCTACCCCTTTATTACCACGTTATGAGAACGGGCTGCATTAATTTAGAATCTCCATATTTAAGGTTACCGGACATTCATTAATTAATCGGAGCTTCTGACAAGCTCTATCTACAATTAAATAATATCTTATTATTCTTGAGTAGTACCACTCAATCCTTATCACTCGTGCCTGAACTTAATTAGACTGCAGGACTTTGGCACGATGAATGTCATTGAGCTCCTCAGGGAATGTCCCCGTCCTATTACTCAGATATTGTTACATAAACCCAGTCTCAGGCAGTACTACACAAACTTCTGTTACCCAAGATGCGGATATACGAGCACGTTACTTAGGCTCTCCACCATGGCAAGTCAAAGCAACAGTCAATCCGTGCAAACCCCCCACCCTTGCGTACCAGCATGTCAAGTAACCAAGACAGACTACTTATTCAGACAATGCCACAGCCATCCGGACAGACGTATCCTCATACGCTGTCTCGACTGTGATCAGGTTTATGTCTCACTAGGTCAAGTGATCATACTGTCTTCCGTGATCTACTAAATGCCGTATGATCGTCCCTATGGGTAAGACAAGAGGATACCATTGTTACATACATGTAAGTTTGTTTGACATATAGGAGAAATAAATCGTCGTATACTCATTATAATAAATGCTTTCAGTATACAAAACCCATCAGTGTGATCCTTCTTCACACTCTTGTTCTTGTAGACATGTGCTAGCCATTTGGTGTAGATAAACTTTGCCCAATTTCCACGCACTTGATCTTCAATGGCCATCATAACAGCAAACTTCTTAGCACTTAACTCAGAAAGTGAGCCTACTTCGCCCACCAGCATCCTTATGACTACTTGTGCTAAACTCCTCATCGATTTTGCTAGAGATTTTAGAGGTGCTGCTACTTTCCATGCATCGGTATATGAATCCAACTTCCATCTCAGCCATCTCTTCTTAATTTCGGCTTCATTGTTGATTTTGTAGTTGACTACATCTTCAACATCGTTTCGGAGTCCGTACGTCTTCTCCAAAATTTCTGGGCTTATAGTGATTTTGATACCCATAACACTTGTGGTGATGGATTTTCCTTCTTTATCAACAATTGCTCGTGCAAAGAATTCTGCAACTATGTGTGGTCAAAATTTCTTCGGCTCTGCAAATAAGTATCTCAGTAGGTTCTCTCGGTCAAGTTTACCTATGAGGTCTTCACACCAGTGCTTCTGGAACAGTGGCTCGTATAGTATCTTGTCTTTCTTGACTTGAGCGGCCTTTCTCTGATCATTTGTAAGTTCACCAGATAGCTTTCTGTAGCTTATGGAGATTAGCCAGTAGTAAGAAATTGACTCATCGATGTCCTCCAAACTGTAGATGCCTGTGAAGATTGGCTGGCACAGTTCTGGTTCTTCAGGCATGTTGGTGTTTCTAGATGATTCGGCAGGGGTACTGGTGCGGTTGGAAGATTCCGCCATTGACGTGTTCTTCTGAGAGTTTCAAAGATGCAGAAGAATTTTTTGAATCAGAAGGTATTAAGGTTAGAATTCCCAAACCAAATTTCCTTTTATATGATCCCTCTATAACCAGCTTTTACTGTGAGCGGTTGGATCTTCTCTTACAATATGGATGAATCTATGGTTGGGCAGTTGGTGACGGTTCACCTTATGTTCCTTTTTCGTCGGAACCATGGTTGTGCCCGACGTGTCTTCTTGGCATTCGTCGCCTCGCTGTGCAGGAGTTACTTTGCAATGAAAGCAACCTCTACAATTTCTTCATCATTAGATAATCCCACCTTTTGAGATATATTTGAATCAACAATCTCCTTATTGCTGGTCAACACTCAAGTACGCTCGTGTTGAATCATTCAGCAATGTGAAAGGCCTTTGCTGAGAGCTTGGACTCAGTATACGATTGTATCTTTGATGACTAGTGTCACATATCACCTATTTTGCTGAGAGCTTGGACTCAGCATTCTATTTTTTGCTTTTGAGGTGAATGACATAATTCTGGACCTGATTTGCTGAGAGCTTGGACTCAACATTCTGTCTTTGTGGTCCTTTGTTCAGTAGATGCTTACAACTTGAGAACTTGGACTCAGCATTCTCATAATCTTTCGAAGCTATCTTTCGAACTTTGCTGAGAGCTTATGTAAAGCTCTTCGGGGTCTTATTGAGAGCTTGGACTTAGTAGACAAAAATAGACTCTTCTAAAATTTTGATCCATGTAGAAGCAAGAGTCTTCTTTACTGAGAGCTTGGACTTAGTAAGCAGTTTTCCGGTTTGTGTGCTATTCCGAAATAGCAATCGTCATTAATCAACTGAGAGCTTGGACTCAGTATACACCGGATATCTGCTGAAAGCTAGGATTCAACAGTTTTTCTGGACTATCTATGTTCAATGAACTTCTCAAGTTCAAGAGTCCTTTTACTGATAGCTCATCCTCAGTATTTGTCGGGAATCTGCTGAGAGCTTGGACTCAACAGTCAACAAAGAGTAAATTGCTTGAATTTATCCATCCTTTAACCATTCAAGCACTCTGCTTCCGACGAAATTGGGAAGACCTTTAAGAAAATCCTATCATTTGATTTTCCTTTTCATTTCTTCAAAATTTTCAGGGAAAATCATAGTTTTTTTATAGGTTTCTTTACACAAGGAGTGTAATGATCTAGCATTGTCAGTTAGGTGATTATTTTGTTTCAGACAACAGACTATTGTTCTCAAAGCGAGCGACTTATTGATATCATTGATTTACAAGAGTTACACTTAGCAAAGTATAATACTACAAGTTTACAATGATCATTTTGTCTTCAGACTGCTCAAATATCGCCTTTGCTAGATCTACTCCTTCTTGGTCTTTTCCCGAGCTCATTGCTGCAAGCCGCCTTGCTTCCACAACAATGTGTTGTTGGATCTGGGGGAGATATTCCTAGGCAACTCATCATCTTCCTATTTCCTCGGTCACATCTCTGTTCCAACAGTTTCTTCTGTCTGCGGGAATCCAGCGCCAAGGATTGAACAGTGTCCGAAACTTTGTTTGGCTCAGTATGAAGATTTGCAGAGATCGTCAAGCTCCGAGTGTCATGCTGGTATCTTTAAATCCTCTGAGGTGAGTATCAACAGCACCACTCACAAGCTTCACTTTACTCTTCAGATGCTGAATAGATTATTTGTGTTTCATCTATTCCATCTGAGAGCCTTCCCATGATATCTGCTTCTTCAACAGTGCTATGAAGCTTGATCCTGGAAGAAGAGATGGGAAGAACCTGAATGAGCCCTTGAAAACCTTTGTTAACTGGAACAAAGAGGGTTTTTCCATTCCTTGTGACTAAGGAATATCCATCTTCAGACCCACCTGACTAGTTTTTATCTCACCAACGAGAAAATTGTCATGGCCTGACAGAGTGGACCGCCTATCTCCGTTTGGTTCTAATATGAGAAAACTCATTGTCCAAGGTGAACCGAGAATTAAGAGAGTCTTCTTGGATGTGATGTCTGTGAAGATTACGACTCTTCCTCTCAATTTGGAGAGTTCCAAGTCACGTTGCTCGAACCCATTCTGGAGGTATTTTGGTGAAATGGTAAAGGATGAAATTTCTGATTTCTTCGAGCAGGGTTTCTGGAAAGATGGGAATGAAGGCAGAAGATAGATCTAGGGTTTTGAGGTTTTGAGATATGAATTTCTAGATGCAGATATTTTCTCTAAAATAGACGCAACCTCTCCTAGAGACTTGATCTTCTAATTACTTCGTCTGCCTAGGGAACCGAAAGTTTCACTATAGCCTTTCCACGTGGCAACTATTGTCAGAAACCGAGTTATCTCGAGCCTTTGAACGAGATCTTCGGTAATGATAGCAAATATGTATCATCGCTTCGTCACTGATGATGATCTTAATTGATACGTCGGTTGAGTATCCTGATATTTATTCCCATATCTGATCAATTTCCCAAGATTGATTCAGATTTATATTGGTTCAACAATCTTCTTTCCTTTGCTGAGAGCTGGGACTCAGCAATCACTTGATTTAATCTGCTGAATCCAATATTCCATTTTACTGATCATCCGGACTTCTGAGAGCTGGGACTCAGCAATCTTGCAATCTACTAATATTAGTATTCTTCGGTATATGATGATAGGCTTGCTGAGAGCTGGGACTCAGCAATCTTTGATAATTTTTCTTTCAAGAGCGTGAGCTAGGACACACTCTTATTCCGCAACTTCTAAAGAATACCAATGACAATTCTTAAGAACAGAATGAGAGCTGGGACTCATTCTTCCAAAACCTCATCTAATTCTAATAATCCAAGCTTAAGACAAAGCTCTTTGAATCTGCTTTCTGCTAGAGGCTTGGTGAATATGTCTGCTAGCTGATCCTCTGTTATGATATAATCCACCGAGGTATCCTTTTTTTGACATAATCTCTGATGAAGTGATGTCGAATATCGATGTGCTTTTTTCGAGAGTGATGAACAGGATTTTTCGTGATGCACATCGCGTTGTTGTTGTCGCAGTAGATGGAAACGCAACCAGTGCTGACTTCATAATCTTGAAGTTGTTGCTTGATCCACTGCACTTGTGTACAACAGCTTGCAACAGCTACGTATTCTGCTTCCGTTGTGGATGTTGCTACAGAGTGTTGCTTTTTGTTGAACCAGCTTATCAGCTTATGACCTAGAAATTAACATGTTCCACTCGTACTTTTTCGGTCAATTCTGCAACCCCCAAAATCAGAATCTGAGTATCCTATGAGTGTAAGATCGTCTGCCCTGGGATACCAAATACCTAGATATTCTGTTCCCTTCAGATATCTAACAATTGTTCGAGCATACTCCATGTGTGACTTCTTTGGATTTGCTTGATATCTGGCGCATACTCCTACAGCGTATGAGATGTCTGGTCTGCTAGCTGTCAAGTATAATAGTGACCCTACTATTCCTCTGTATGCTGTGGGGTCTACAGATTCACCTTCTTCATCCATTGATATCTGACAGGCTGTGCTCATGGGAATCCGCAGAGTCTTCGTCTTTTCTGGGCAAAATTTGCTGATGAGATCCTTCGTATACTTCTTCTGATGAATGAAAATCCCATCGTCTGATTGCTGGACTTGTAAGCCTAGAAAGTATGACATTTTTCCCATCATACTCATTTGGAAGTTGGTTTGCATAAGCTGAGCAAACTTCTCACAGAGACCTAAATTTCTTGATCCAAATATGATGTCATCTACGTAGATTTGGACAATTAAGATATCCTCAGCATCTTTGATCAAGAATAGTGTTCTATCGATCTTCCCTTTCCTGAACCCGTTCTTCAGCAAGAATTGTGATAGCGTTTCATACCACGCTCTTGGGGCTTGCTTAAGTCCATAGAGAGCTTTCCTTAGTCCGTAAACTTTGTCTCCTAATTCAAAATCTGGAGGTTGTTTCACGTAGACTTCTTCTTTCAATTCGTCGTTAAGGAATGCACTCTTGACATCCATTTGAAATATTGTGAACCCATGATGAGCAGCATAGGCTAGGAATAATCTGATTGCTTCCAAGCGAGCTACTGGAGCAAAAGTTTCGTCAAAATCTATCCCTTCACACTGTGCATAGCCTTTAGCAACTAATCTGACCTTGTTGCGAATAACGAGTCCATTTTCGTCCTTCTTATTCTTGAATACCCACTTAGTTCCTATTACTGATTGATGTGTTGGACGATCGACGAGATCCCATACATGATTCCTTGTGAACTCCGATAGTTCCTCCTGCATTGCGTTGATCCGGTCTGTTGATTTGAGTGCCTCTACTACTTTGGTAGGCTCTTCTTGTGATATGAAGCAGACAAGTAGTGCACTGTGTCTGGTTCGGATTGGATCAACAATATCTCCTAGAATCGCTTAAGTAGGATGATCTCTTAGCAGCCATTTGGGTCTTTGGAGCTCTTCCATAGGAATGACTTGACTGCTGGATGGTCCGATGGGTTCTTCAGAAACTAGTACATCAACAAGCTGCAGAGTCTCCAAGCTGTCTGCTACCCTTGTTGAGTCGTCTTCTGCTGAAGGATTGTCGTCTATCATTTTGTCTGCTGAACTTTGTATTACTGGTGTAGTACTCATATCTGCAGCAGTCTGCTCTTGGTTTTCTTCAGCAAGATTGTCTTCAGTAAACCTCTCGCCATTCTGGGAATCTTCAGATAGTTGAACATCCTTGTCTTCTCTGATTCCCTGTTGATTTGTAGGCTCTTCGAGAGATTGTATGGTGGCCTCAGCATTACTAATTGCATCACAGGCCCTCTTGACTGTCGATTGATCAGTCAAGGTCTCCAGTAGAGATGACAATTCATTCATCAACCTAGTCGGATCATTCAGTTAAGCTTCAGAAGTATTCGAGCCTGAAGTCATGTTGACATCATTGGTTTCATGAAACTCATCCCTTTGGCTTTTAATGGTCCTGCGCACTAAAGTAGCTTCATCAAAAATAACATTGCATGTTATTTCCACAAGTTTGTTTGTCTTATTAAGTACTCTATATCCCTTATGAGACGGATGTCCATATCCTGGGAACACTCCTTCATCGGCTTTGGGAGAGAAAGTACTGAATTTTGATTTTCCATTGTTATGGATATTACATGGCGAACCAAAAATACGAAGATGAGCTAAGAAGGCTTACGACCGTGATATACTTCATAGGGAGTCTTGTTGAAGCGAAGATTCAATCCACTTTGATTTTGCGTATAGCAGGCATTCATTACAGCTTCTCCCCAGTATTTCTAACTTAGATCCATATTGGCAAGCATTGTGCGCACGACTTCCTTTAGGGTTCTGTTCCTTCTTTCTGCCAAGCCGTTCTGCTGAGGTGTTCTTGTAGTGGACCTTTCATGTCCAATCGCAGCATTTATGCAGAAATCCATCAATGCTCCATTGCAAAATTCTGTACTGTTGTCGGATCTTATCCTTTTGACCGTGAGCTCCTTGTCGTTTTGAACTCTGATTATTTGCTCCGGAAGGATAGTCTTTACTTCGTCCTTGCTTTTGAGTAACCTCACCCATGTGTACCTGGAATAGTATTCAATAACAACCAAAGTATACAGTTTGTTACCTACAGTGGGTGGTGTCACAGGGCCGAATACATCCATGTGCAGCAGCTCAAGGATTCTGTTTGAAATGGCCTTCTCTGGATTTGAATTGAAGGATGCTTTGGCTTGCTTTTCTTGTTGACAAACTCTGCATACAGGCCTTCTAGAAGGTTTCTTGAGGTAAACCTACAACAATGTTATTTCTAGGAATATAATTAATAGCCTTAAAGTTCATATGCGTTAGCCTTTTGTGCCATAACCAGTTTGTTTCTTCCTTGTTAAATGCTATGAAGCACGTCACTTGTTGACCACTTTCCCAATCGAGAATATAGAGTCCTCCTTTTCTGATTCCTCTAAGCTTTACTTCACTGGTTGTTCTATCTGCAACTTCGCAACCTGTGTCAAAGAAGGAAACAATATATACATTTTCACTTAGCTGACTGATGCTCAGTAGATTGTGTTTGAGACTATCGACGAGGGCAACATTAATTATTCGCATTCTATTATGCTCAATGCACCCTCTTCCGATTACTTTGGCCTTAGAGTTGTCACCAAATGAGACTGAGGCACCTCGGAACTTGCGAAGTTCTATGAAGATCTTTTCATCTCCTGTCATGTGACCTGAGCATCCACTATCTAAGATCCATTCTTTGAATTTTCTTGACAGACTTCTTTCTGAACCCTGTTCCTGCAAAACAAAGAAGTTATACTTTTGGTACCCGATCAATTACGGGTCCTACAGGATTAGTTCTCTGGATCATTCCCTTGGGAATCCAGACTTTCGTGATTTTGATGTTCCTTTTGTCCTCATGTATCACTTCCTTTCCGTTCCTGTTGACATAATTTCTATAATTAACATAGGAATGTAAAGTAGTGTGTTGAGTCGTCACTGTCTTTTGAAAACATTTTGACGTAGACTCTGGCCTCAAGTAGGTGTTCCTCCTACTCGGAGTGTATGTTGGCTTCCTTGCAACCTTAGTAGATTGCTTGGCCTTGCTAGGATTTGTATGAACCATCCTAGCAGGTGGAACAGTCTGTTCGGTAACATACATTGACTTTGCTGACTTTTTCTCAGCAGATCGAAAATTCAATCTTTGTCGAGCAGTCCGCTGAGGGTTATTAGTCTGCCTGCATTTCTGCTGTTCAATTGACTTAGCCTTTTCCCTTTTTTTCTTTCCTAGCAGTCTGCTGAATCTTCCCAGTAGCTGGGACAAAAGTAATCTTCTTTGACTTACTCGATTCAGCATTGTAAGACTTTTCACTATCAAAGCCTATTCCAGCAAAGTTCTTCGAACTTCTTTGGATACTTAAAATATCATCTAAATCTCTTGTGTTTTTTGAAAATTTGCATTGATAGGCATTTGGCACAGAGTGATTATTTTTCAAAGTTTCATTTTCCTGTCTCAAGATATCATAGCTATTGCTTAAGACGAAAAATTCATTTTTTAACTTCAAAAGTTCCTCATCTGCTGACCCAGATTTATCAATCTCAATGGTCAAACTTGAAAGTTGAGATTTCAGAGAGGAGTTTTCTTTGATTAATATATCCTTTAATGCATGAACTTTTGAAAACTCTTTCAACAGATATTCGACAGTAATCTCATCTATTTCTGAACAACATCTGTCACCAGTGTCATGCATATTCTCTAAAGTTAAAGCAATAGACATAGAAGTGTCTGTTACCTGGTTTGCTGTGACTGGTAGAGTTGATTCTCCCGTTTGCTCTTCGTTGATGTCTGCCATGAACGCCATTAGAACATCCTCTTCTTCTTCTGATGAGTAGCTTTCGTCGTCATAATTTGGGATATCTGGTACTTCTGTTCTTGTCAGCAATGCTTTGGTGACCGCTTTAGATGTGCGTCTTTCAAACAGCTTTCTCGGTCGTTCCCTTTCTTCTGGATATACCTTTGGACATTCAAACTTCGGGTGGTTTGGGGAATCGCACTCATAGCATGTCCTTGGTGCTCTCTTGCTGTTTTTGTTGTCCGTTGATTGAGTCTGCTGGGGATCTCCTTTCTTTTCTTTTGCCTTCAGCAATAGCCTCTGAAGCCTCTTCATTTGTTCCTCCAGCTTGCTCACGGAACATTCATCTTCTTTGAGGTGAGATCCGCTGATGGAAGGAATCTCTTTTGCTGAACTGGACTGAGTAGGTCGATCTGAGTGGAATGGCTTCTTTGGATTCCACTTTTGTCCATCATTCCTCACGAAGAATGCTACACCTTCCATTGGTTCTTCAATGTTGACCGCAGCGCGAACAACCTCATTCTTGTTGATCTGGGTGATGTCCCATTCATGAGCTTTCAGTTGAGCAAACACTTCTTTGGTGCTAATTGTTGATAGATCCTTATCCTTTAGACTGGTTAGTTTGACGAACCAACCCTCCTTAGGTAATCTTGAGAGGATCATTGAATTCATGTCCAGAAGTTCATATGTCCTTCCCAACTTCTTTAACTTAGCTACAATCTTGTTGAATCTTGCCTCCATGTCCCCGATGGTTTTACCTGGAATCAAACAGAAAGATTCATACCTGTCCACCCATTGTTGTGGGTTGTTTCTCTTCATCTGGTCTAATTATTTGTCTAGAGTGCTGAGAAAGTCCCACATTTCTTTGGCACTGTTGTACTCCAACGCTTCAGTCATTAGAGCAGGTGCAAAGGCCCTTAATATGAGATCCATGGTGATGTAATTTATTTGATCACGGGCTCGTTCTTCTGGAGTCCATTCTTCGAGTGGCTTATCCAACATTACGTCTGGTCCTTCTACATTTTCTCCAACTCTCGTCTTCACCTTCTGGATCTTGATGGGTCCAACTTCAATCACTCGTCTCATCTCTGGATGCACGTTCATTAGAGTGATCATCAACCTCTTTTTCCAGGTAGAATAAGATTCTGGAGTGAACTCGGGAAGCTTTGCGTCGTGCGCCATTTTCTTGAACCTGAGCTAAACACAGAACCACAGATATGCAAGAAAAATCTGGATCTGGTCCTTGGCAACTCAGAAGCAGCTAGTCTGTAAAGACCAACCGCTCTGATACCGCTTGTTGGTCCCCGATCAGAGTTATGATATATGCAGCTGAAGTATTAATGTTTATCTTGCACGTGTTTTGCAAAGATCTCGACTTAGCAAGTGTTTACCTAAATGTTTTAGCTCATGTATTCGTTAGATAGATTGCAGTTTATACTACAACACTTGGTGTGTTGAGTTTCAAATGATTTAACTAACAAACTAAATAGTGTAGCAAAGTAGTAAATGACACAAGGATTTTATAGTGGTCCGAACAATTTTTCTATGTCCACTCTTCAGCCCTCTGACTGAAAATTTCACTAGAAGAATGAGTACAAGGCCAGGCCTGATCTCTAACGTTGAGCAGCTCCTCCGTCTGGTCAGCGCGCACCTTCAAGCACCTCGATCTCCAATCTTCAACCGGTGTCACTCCTTAGAGTGAGGACAAACCTCCCTTCTCCTCGGACGTCGACTGCTGGGAGTTTTATAGTTCTTCCCAGAACCTATCCTTGTGTTGACGTAGCCCGTACGAATCATTCTTGCACCGCAATTGTGACTGTTAGATTCTTTATAAAACAGAGAGAATCTCAAATATACCTTTTGAAGATAAACTTCACAGGTCTTCGAGCTTCTGTTGTGAAAGCTTCGAAAAAACTTCAATGAAGAACTTAGCTCGGTGGAGTTCGCGTGATAGAGAGAGTAAGTTTGATCTCTTTTGTTATCTCTTGTATGTACTAAGTCGCAAACCTTTGAATCAATTAAGGACGACACCTATTTAAAGGTGAAGATTCAAACAGCCGTTTAAATCTTGTCCGTTAGACTCAAAAGGAATGCTCGCCTATCTGCATGCTTCCTTTTTCTGTGGTGGACAGAGATTCTTCAAGTCCCTTTGTCTTTGATTGGCGTAGCATCTATCTCTAGCCGCCGTTTGTCAGAACGGATATTTTGTAGGTCTGAACCCCTTTTTCTTCATGATGATTATTCAATCCTCTTGATTAGTTGGTAATTCTCGTAACTTGTAGTCCGTCTCATGTTCGGCTTCGTAGTCTTTCTCTTGATTTCCGATTGCTGACTGTCGTCTGCGGACTTATTGTTATGCATCGGATATCTCCGCAGATTGCTAGAACTTCTTCTTCAGCATTCTCGTTGCTTCCTTCGCATTGCTGGTCGCTATGATCTTCAGCAGTCTTAAGCAATTGGATGAGTTTGCTGACTCCTTCAGCAAACTTAATCCTTTCTTTTTCTTAATCTATTACAACTTGAGTATTAATTCCTATACAGGACTTTTTACAATTGACTCGATACTGAGTTGCTATAGCTTTGATCCACTAAAACATATCAACAATGATAATGAATTGGTTTACAATGGTCGGGTCTAACAATATTCCTAACACAGAGGATGCAGCAGGGAAGATTTCAGAGCTAAATCCCGACCCAGACAATTTGGGATCGTTTGAGATTTTCCTTTGTTTGGCTCATCTCGACAGATCTTCTTTTGCGATTTCTCAGATTTAAATGATCTCGGTCAATCTTTCTTGGTCTGGGTCGATCTCTGAGGCTGCTAACTTACTATAAAAGAGGGAAAATGCAAATTGGAAGAACTTTTGGCAAATTTTAGATAGATCTACGAGGGAAAAAAGCAGTTACTCATTCCAAATCACTTCCAAACATCTCCAAACACCAGATCAATGGAGAATCAATGCTACATCACTCCAATTAGATGCAAATTGAAGAGGAACTTGAAGATCCAACCACGAAGATCAACATTTGGGGGAAAATCTCTTTTCTACCTTATATTGTAATGGATTCCTTTTCTCTTGTAATTGAATTGCAATCAACAAAAGATATAGGATATTGGTTGGGCAATGTTTTGAATCTATTGCTATGATTGAGTGAATGTTTACTTTCTCCTAGTCAATTGCATCACAGTAGAGCTTGTTCCTAATCAAGTAGTGTAGGCACTAACTAATTGCTTGATTGTTGACATTGAAATCGCAGCCAATATGCGGGTCTAGATGTCGTGATTAGCATGCTTGCATACAAGTTTTGACCCAATCCATGTGTGGGGATAGCTTGTAGGTCCATAATCCATGAACCATTGGGAGTGGGATTTGATTCGATAACGTAACAGCTTGAGAATCCTATCTTATCTACATCTAATTCACCGGTACTAAGTGGGTTTGATAGTGTAAGGTGGATGAATCATTACTATGATAATTAAAGTTGTTTTACATCATTCTAACACTTAATTGGTTCATTGCAAAGTTCATACCAATATCCTCTTCTCTCATTTGTGCATTCTATCAATTTGTGATTTTCAAGTATTGTTTGTGAGTTTGTTTGGATACTTTGAGTGAATTGACATTTCTACCATGGTGATTGAAGAATTTAGTTTTATTTGTTATTATTAGCTAGTGTAGATTCAATAGTTGCCTAGAATAGAAACTTACTCAACAATTTGATTTACCTAGATATAATCTCAACACCAAATAACCAGTATTCTAGTAGGCAAAATAAGAAGATCTCGGATTGATATTATTCTTGAATCGTTAGGAGTTTGAGTGATTGAACTTCTAGCGCATCAAGTTTTGGCACCATTGTCGGGGACTTGATTGAGCAGGCTACTAGATATTGGGGAAAGTGTGGTGATTGTAGTTTAGGTGTTTCATATTTTATTTAATTGATTGATTTCTATTATTTTGTTTGATTGTTTTAAGTTGTAGGTTGGTGATTGGAGCTTTAGGAATCTTGTACGTGGTGTATATTCACAAGATCCAAAGCTCGACTACTTGAGGAATAAAGGAGAAATCAAGGCTTAGAATAAGAGGAAGCCAAAATGGAGAATCAAAGAGGAGTTGACACAGAGAGACTTGATAATTTGCAAAGGCAATTAGAGGAGATGGAAGCAAAAATGCTTGAAAGACAAAGGCCACGAAAGACACTCCGGAGTGTGTACGAGAAGATGTGGGAAGGTGATAACCAATGGTCAGAAAATTCAAGAGAGGACCATACAGTGAAATCCGTAAAAGAGTCTAGTGAAGATGATTGGTTGAGAAGCAAATTTGCCCTTATGCAAGAACAACTTAAGTGGTTGAAGATGTCAGGGAGAAAAAGTGAGGCAGTCAATGGAAGCAAGTATGAGAGGAATGATGAGATATTTGAAGAGACCCCAATGCAAGTGCCGACCATTGACAAGCAAAAGAATGAAAGGAATCAGGAGAGAACAGAAATAGAAGAAGTCAAAGAGGAAGGAATAAAGGAGTTGCAAGAAGAGGAACCAAAGAAGGAGGGTGAAGTGATACCTCAAGGAGATGAGGAGGATAGGGTTTTTGTATTTGTAATTAGTTCAAAATTATAAAAAATGACAAGCTGGAAAGTGCACGAAAATTCACCGGTACAGAATTTTGAAAATTTGCAAACAAAAAAACAGTTTCAAAAGTTCATTTTAAATGTTTAAACATGTTTCTAGATGTATAAAAATAAGTGTTTAGGGTTTCCTTTGTAGTAATTGGTTCAGAATTGTCAATAATGAATAGTTCGAAAGTGCAAGAAAATTTACCCGTACAAAATTTTAAAAATTCGCAAATTTAAAAAAAAAAAAATTTATGGTAGAAACATGTTTCTAGATGTACTAAACTAAGTGTTTAGGGTTTCTTTTGTTGCAATTATTTCAAAATTATAAAAAATGACTAGCTCGAAAGTGCACGAAAATTCACCGGTACAGAATT